>CAUYRT010091530.1:0-39289 GCA_963574885.1 Lepilemur ruficaudatus | reverse complement strand
GAGGCCTTGAGCATTCCCGAGTTCTGTCGCAGCAGTGGTAACAGCATGTAAAAGGGACTGATGGTCTTAGCGGATGACTCACTCTCCCCAAAGCTCTCCTAACAGTGTGGGGCCTTATTACGCTGAAGAAACCCTCACTGTCCTTTAATGTCCCACTCAGATGGTGCTTCCTCAACCAGCCCTACTCTCCACTCTCCTCCTTCCTTGCCCAGTCACTGCCAGAATCAGAGCTGTCCTGACCAGTTGCCTCCTGCGTATTCATCCACCACGAAAAGTCCCTCCAGTGATATTCAGCGTTGTCAGAGTAGGCATACGCCCCTGCCTTGTGTAGCAACAGGATAGAGAAAGCCAGCAGCACGACATAAGTCACCATCCCAGTGATGGAAGGCATTGGAGGCATTACCGGAGGCACCCTGAGGCCAAAGCGCACTGCGACAGGTGTGTGCTGATCCCGGCCGGGAGAGTGTTCTCTGTCCATTCAGCTTTAGACCTACAGTACTTTCCTAGGCCTACAGCACTTTCAAAATAGAAAGTAAAAACAAACACTAACTATAGGAAAATCTCCAAACAGAAAGACAGGGGTTGTCAGAACCCCCAAACCTGTTAAATATCATCTACTGCTTTGCTACTCAAAATGTGGTTCAAAGATAAGCTATTTCAGAATTACCTGCAAGCTTGTTAGAGAAGTAGAATGTCTAGAATGTTGGGCCTCCTCTGGCTGAGATTCTGCTCAACCAGAATCTGCATTTTAATAAAACTTCCTAATGATTTATATGCACATTAAAGTTTAAGAAGCACCGGCTCTACTATAAAAACCAAATTGAGGTATTTTAAAAAAAACAGTTATTATACAAGTCGGGACTCAAGAACTGGGTAGAAGTCAATCCAACTAATTAAATTATTTGTTGATGTCTGACAATATGTCAGACCCTGCAATGGGTGTTTCAGGAAATGAAGGTCCAAGGTTAGGCAAGGTTGAGTGCAGGGCCCTTGATGGAGAATGTAAAAAGCACATATATAAGAGGAAGACTTTGAGTTGTGCTCCAAAGGGAAGAAGTCAAGCAAAATGTAACAGGGTTTGGTGGAGCAGAAGCTGGAGTGCAGAGGGAGACCAGGAAGCATGCAGCAATTGCACCGACTTTCTGACAGAAAGTAGAAATGGCTGTAGGGAAGTGAACGGGCCTATTCCAGGCAAAAGGAACAACGTAAGCAAAGATGTAGAACTCAGAAACCTGATGTATGTTGAGGAAACACTGCCTTAGGTCTGAGGCAGTGTCAAACTGTCTCTAGGAGACTACTGACTCTGTGATGATGTGTCAGGACTACTAAGGTCAGGAGAGGAGGCCAGTGGGATTTCTGGGGTCCCATTTCAACCACATTAGATTATATTTCAACACTGGATTCTAACATTGAAAGATAAAATTTGAAATGTATTACTGAGCCAATACACAGGGTGCTTTTAAAATTACCATCCAGAGCTGTGCCAGGCATGTAGTAGGTACTCAAATATTCATTGAATAAATTAACAAATGAATGAGTGACTCGATCAATGAGATCAAAGTAAAAATGCAGAGCTACTTTGGGGATGGACAGCAGAGGGTCTTAACTGTTTGAGGAGAGGTTTATATGTCATTTGGTCGGGTGCTGGGGAAAAGTTTAATAACCAGTGAGTGAACTTGACTCTGCCTTGGAAAGCTTATTCTGCAAAACCAACTGTTAAATGGATTGGAAACGGAAGAGATTAGAGATGGGAAACTAGTCGGGAAGCCATCATGGTAGTCTCTAGAAAGAGATAAGAAGACTGAACAAAGACAGTCACCATGGGAATAGAAAATGAAGAAGCAGGCATCATGAGGCATCGTGGAGATGGAGTCCATGGATTTGTTTGTGAATCATCTGTGGAAAGCAAAGATACTGGGAAGGTCCTCAGTGACTCGGAAAAAATGAAAATTGACACAGAGACACAGAGTCACCCTGTTCATTTAGGAGAAAGATATTAATTAGAGTTTAGAGCCATTAGAGCTGAGGCACCCAAGGGTAACATAACACCATCTCTTAAGTGGTTTAAAATGTAAATATGAAATTTAAGAGGGAAAGCAGTGCTAGGATGTCACTTTAGGAAGAAATAATATAGCACTAATAAAAAAGACACCACTGTATAAAAAGTATCATACAAAAGAGCAAAAAGAAGATAATCTATAATCTATACAGCAACAAACATCAAAAGAATACCCAGAATTTTTTTTTTCAAATGAAGAAAAGGTTAAAAGAACATGTTGAGATGCAGGGGGAACAGTGACAGGAACAGGAGGTAGCAAAATAGAGATAATGAAATGGTGTGGAAGGGTTATAATAAAAAAACCAGAAACACATAAAAAGCCATGGGAAACTGGGACAGACACACGCACTCACTGTTCTTTATAGCTTTGAAGACTTAGAATCCTATAGGAATGGTGGAAAGCCGACTTTGCTCTTTATTTCTGTGAACAAAGATTTTTACACACAAAGCAGTCACTCTTATGAGAAGTTAGCTAATTGCACATGTCTTTTTTTTAATATAAATTGTTGCTGTTAAAAAATCAGGCAATGACATCTTCAAATTCAGTGGGAAGAAAAATGTCTAAGGGCAAAGCAAGGGGTGGCTAGTCCAAGGACTTAGGACCTTTGTCTTTTTCATCGTGCCCAACTCCACACAGCATCATTCTGTGTAGACATTTCACCTTTCAGAATAGTTTGTTTTGAAGATTTTTTTTCTCTGAGCCAGGTCACTTGCCCGAGAAAAAGAGCGCTGAGAGCACCTGCTATACTTTGATAGATCCTCATATAATAGTTGTACTTTGTAGTTACCCTCCAGCTGCTGACAGATCTCACTAATTGGCGGTGTTTAGGTGACAAGTACTAATGAAAGTTCCTTCTCTGTTTTGACTATAGAGGAGACACCTCCACTTGGTTTCCTTTCTGCCTCAGTTCAAAAAGGATACATTAAATTTCACTGTTCTCTTTTTGCTCCGTGAATCTGCATACTGTTAAAATGCTGTAAAATGTCAGCATTATTTTTCTTAATATACATCATAGTGGTTATTAAATTATCTATAAAGAGATCATTACTTATATAATGTAAAATAATGTAATGCAAATGAAGTACTTAAGGAATTATACTACAAAACATTAATATCACTGGGATGATTCCAGAAAGGACAGTAATGTTTCCTTTATCATGAGAATTCACCTACCCAAAAGCATTTCACTGTAAATGCACACAAGAGAGGTCAAGGAGATCTACAAGAATAGCTACTTGATTTGTGGCTGTCATCCCAAGCTTCCTCAAATCACTTTTGGAAATGAGTAAGAGTGTGAATTATAAATCCACAAATACTTAATTTATGGGAATATAGAATCTGAAAAACAACCAACACTTTGATCAAATAAACATTTTTTTCATTTTAAAAACCTCAAGTAACAACAGAACTTGCAATGCAGTATTTTGCATTCTGAAGCCCTTTATCTATTACAGGGAAGGGGCAGCACATGCTCAATGCATGTATGGCATCAAAATAAGATTAAAGGACTCCAAAAACCAGTGAAATTTGATCCTGAAACATTTAAGGGAGCTCTTTCAAGCCAAAACCTTTGACTTTACCTAAGATGTAGCTTATTGACTTTATGAAAAGGCTTTTTTTTAATTAGAGAAATACATTTACCACAATTTCATGAATTGTGTGGAACCTGCCAGTTTCCAAGCTTTAGGTTGGGCCCTGTAACACAAATGTTTTGTTCCTTCTGTTTGAACACCTATTGCTACATCTTGACAAAGTTTGCATTAGCATTGGTGTATCGCTTCTCAGCAAAGCAGAACCAAGGAGAACTACAAACCTCGACTCTGTATGAAAACGAAGAAAATGAAGAAAGACGTTCCCCAACTTTTGAGAGCATTCCAAAACTGCGTTTATTTTGTATTCATGGAGGTGGGGGGAGGGAGTAGTTGGCAATTTATTTTCCCCGAAGGACCCACAGCACTACCCACCCAGGTTCACCATAAAAACTGTTTGTCCTCCACAGTCTGAGGAAGCATTCCGGGAAGCATCGTCCTGCCAGCTCTCCCTTCTCCCCACGGGCCCCCGCACATAACAGTGGCGAAGCAGATGGTCCTCCTCCTTCTCTTCTTCTCGTCCCTTCCGCAGTCCCACAGTGTCCTCCCACCCGGCGCTGACACTGTCACCAGCGCTTAAGGCTTAGTAGCGGAGGCCGCCCCTCAGGGCTCCCAGCAAGCACAAACTTTGGGGACCTTCCCTCTGCCTCATCGTCCCCATCTCACCTTGGTTCAGCTGCAGAACTCTCCTGGGACCCCAAGCTTCGACTGTTACCCTCCCACACCTCTGTCCCCACACTACCCATTTCCCTGTAATGAAGAGAAAGACAAACCCCAAACTTCCAAGCTCAGGTGGCAGAGGCGCTGCGGCTAACCACAGCGGGGCACTAGCCTTTGCCTCGCTCCTTCTCCATCCTCCCCATCCGTCCTTGGGAACTGCAGCCTACCTGGGGACTCCTCTGCTCCCCTGGCTTCCACGACCTAGTCCTAACTCCAGAGGCGAGCAGCAGCCTCGCCTCTGCAGCCTGGGGAGCAGCGCGTGGGCGCCCTCCTCTACAAGTGGGACCGCAGGACAAAGTGCAAACTCTATCGGGAGGGGGTCTCCCGGCCATTCCCACGGGCGGCGTGCCCAGGTGCCCGCTCGCTCTGCAGAAGAGGGCGGGGGCCGGTAGGAAGGCGGCGCCCATTCCGGGGGCGCCGGGCTGGGCCGGGCGCCGGGAGCTTACCTCGGCGCGCGGGCCGCGGGCGCGTGGGGCAGTGGCTCCTCCAGCCGCGAAGCTGTTGCTCACGCTCTGGCGGCTGCGGCGGTCCCGCCAGGGCTGCGCTGGGGCTTCGCGCAGACGCTCTCCCGCGAGCTGCCGCAGCCCGGGCGGTGGCGGCGGCGGCAGCGGAGGTGGCGCTGGCGACAGCTCGGCCAGGCGCGGCCCCGGAACTGTCCAACTCTTGCCGGCGCGGGGCTGAGGCGCCCGGCCGCGGCCCCCGCGCTGAGCGCCTGCGCGCCCGGCCTCGCCCAGGTGAGGGGCGTGTGCCCGAGCCCGCGGGGTGCGCCCGCCCGGCCCCCTGGCCTGGCCGAGGAGCCCGGCGTTTGGACGCGCCAACGCCACTCTCGCGCCCGAAGCTGTGACGGTTTACCGAGCAGAGACTTGCGAGGCATATGCACACGGGTGAATGAGGCGGGACCGTTCGGGGGCTCGGTGACACTGCAGAGCCTCCCGCGGCATCGCTGCCTTAGATCCCGCCTTTCCAGGCGTGCGCGCACCGCGAGGGCGACGAGGCTCCGTCCCCGCGACGGGGTCCGGCGCGGTCCTCAGCCCCAGGGCTCGCGTCCCTCGAGAAATTCTTGGCACTGGCAGAGGTCCCAACGCCGAGATGCCAAGCCGCGCGGTGGGGCGGATGTTTCAAATGTTAGTCAAGCCGGAGTGAAACTCTCTCCCTGGAGAGAGTCAGACCAACTATTTGTTTTTCCTCTTTGACCCGCTCCGGGCTCACAGACCACGGCGAGCAGCCTGGACACTTTTGGCGGAGCCGGGAAGGCCCGCGGCGCGGGAGGCATCACAGCCCCGCGGCGGATCTGAAAGACTCGCGGGCGGGGGGCGCATTTTCCTCCGGGTTTCTTTTCTGTGTTTATTTAAGTTTTCAAACATGAAACATGTCATCGGTTACCGTGATGGAGGGCATCTTCTGAAAACAGTGCAAATGTGGCCAAGGTGCTTGGCTCTGAAAGGGAAAGCACTTAGAAAACATTTAAGGAAAAAAGGAAAAATAATTTTAAAAGAGCAGTTTTCTGAGGTTACTTCTTGGGGGGAGAAGTTCAAGAGTCATAAATGACAAGAAAGCTGTGTTTTACAGCAGGAATTTTTTTTTTGACAAGACGATTTTAAAATATTATTCTTTGGTTCTAGTCTCATATGATTGACACTAACGCCATAAATAATTAATCCTGCAGCTGTTAATGTCTTGGCGTCGTCCAGAGTAAATATCTTAGTGTCCAGCCAAAGCCAGTGCTGTTCTCCAGGGTGGACTTGAGATCTGACAAACACACACGCACACCATGCTACAGCTTTCTAAAGGAGCAGGTTGTGTTTATAAGTCACTTTGGAATTTAGGGTTACTGCAAGTGCCAGCACACCTGAGGCACCAGCGTGAGAAAGGGCATAAATCCAATTTATAATTTTTGTGTTTTTAGAATCCAAATATCTTCACATCCAGGTTGGCAGTCTCACTTATTACTAAGGACAGATATTTATTGGTATGTTAATTCTTAAAACTGTACCCTATTTGAAACTGCTACAGCAGGCAAGCACCAAAATTCAATCACTGTATTCCAAAAGAACATAAGCTCTGATAATTGCTTAACCTATCTTTTACAATATTATGATCTTAAGGTCTCTTCCCATTAATACAGGTTGTATTGAAAACAAGTCTTTCTTGAATCCCTGAAGGTCAGTAAGATGAAGCTTTGGCAGACTAAGAAAAATTCCAGAGGCAAAAGCCTTTCAAGAGGAACCAAGCTTCCAGTGCCACGCACTTCAGAACTGAGAACAGTGTGGTTGTCACTGTGGTTGCCACTGAGCTCAGACAAGTACTGGAATCTCCAGGAATCTAAGTTGCAGAGAACGGGTGAGGTCTCCTTAAGGCCTCTAGTCAACACCTTGGATTGCACTTGGAGGCAAATAAGTAACCTCTGCAGAGTGGAACACCTGTGAGAAGTATTCCCTGTGGTTTGCACAATTTAGCAGCATGTGCATTTTTTATGTCCTGCAAACTGCAACTATATCCTTCTCTCCTCCCTGTCTATTTTTAATCACCTATAGCTAAGACCTATGGTGAAGAATAATTTGAGAATTGCATTTCCTAACAGCTGAAAGAAGCATAAAATACATGCAGATAACTCCCAATTTTTCACCTGCGACATAACTGATGAAGAGTCTTGTCCTTTGTGCCCTCAGCCAGGGCAGGATTAACGCCTCTGGAGGCCCAATCACTGAAACAATAGCAGTGCCTCCCTTCTAAATATACTCCAATATGGAAACAACATTAAACTACAAAACACAAGATTTAAATGTATATACAAAATGAAAAGTTTTTGTCTGGATTTTCTGATTGCAAACGTGTGCCTATTGGATAATTTCGGATTGACCATGCCTTTCCAGTGCTATCTGACATAGGGGATCCATCTGTCCTCAAACCCTCCTACCACCATTTTCCTAGAACCATTGTTGTTCATTCCTAGCACTAATGGAGTAAAGCAACTCAGAGAACTATAGCCCTAGGGAAGCAGCCTTGGGAGAGTGGCAGGATAACAGCAGCATCCGAAGGCTAGCCCATCAAGGAGAGGGCCCAAATATCAAGGAGGAATTTAGCAAAAAGGGATTACCTTAAGCCTTTTTCTACTTTTTATGTTTATAAGGTATACGGTGCATTGGTTCCTAAACATTAAAGGCTTTAAGCAGACTTAGACTTCTTTTAACTACATCCATAAATTCACACTTTCCAGTGGATAAGGAACTCGATGATAACAAGAACATCAACAAATTTGAAGACTTCATAGATCACTTACTTTTATTATATAAAAAATGGAAATGAGTTTATACATAAGATGTTATAAAACAAGGCTCTACAGACATTTTGGATCACTTTGCAGCCATCAGCAAGACTCTCTGGTCTCTAGGCTGGGGACTGTATTTTGAAAATCACTCTTGCAGTGGAAGAAAACTGGATTAGGAAGACCTGAATTCAAATTTCAGCTGTCACTTTGAAGCCTAGGACTTCAGTCTTGTAAGACAGGACTGATTATATCATCCTTCTCTCAATAGATTACTGTAATACTCAAAAGCCACAATGTATGCAAAACCCTCTGGAGATAGTATAGGAACATAAGGTATCGTTGGTTGATAACTGTCTTGCTCATATTTCTCTTCTCTTCCATTGCTTTTGCAGTATTTTGCAAACTTTCCTTCAATGTGTCTCATAAATCCCATTTAGTTTTTCAATAATCACCAGGAATTTTCCCTGATAACTCTACTTTTGGAGGGCTCCAGTGTCATGCCATGAGGAGAGCACGAGTCCTGTGTTGGATGAGAAGGGCTTGAGTTCTGACTTTGCATTTCCTTACTAGTGTGTGATAATCTTCACTCCATCTAAACTTCAGTTACCTCATCTTTAATATGGGAAAATAACTATTAATATTTCCTCCCTATAAGTTTATACCAAGTACCAAAACAAATGGGAAAATATTTTGCAAACGGTAAAACACATGACAAATGTTAATTATAATTTACTTTAACAGCTACTTGGGAAGTAAAAAGGAGGCTTATCTCCACATTTGCTATTAAGGTTTAAAATGCACTAGAAATACAAAAAGAAATGTCTGAGACTTAAAACTAGAAAAAAGATAATATAAAATTTAGGCTATGAAATTATATTTGTTTATAAGTGTGCATGAACATTTTGCAAATGTTAGAAAATATTGTATTTTATTTCAACTTTCACGTTATAAGAATTAATGGGATAAGTGCTTTATAACATTTGTCCTTAATAGCCCAAAATCAGGTTCATTAAAAAAAAAAAAAAAAAAAAAAAAAAAAAGAGTTGTATTTGCTCAAAACCACTTATAGCAATTGTTTTAAGGAGATATGTCCACTCAAGATAGATAACAATGAATTGTAACAAAAAACTTTGAAATTTTATTGAGCAGTTAATTTTCATATCTTGGTCAGAAAAGGATTGCTGTATTAGAAAATTTTCAGCATCATTTTCTTATATAAAAATAATAGAATTGATAGATCTTTAAAGCTAACAAGTTGACTTTATGCAGAAGTTCCAAATTTGACATAGACATTTATCTCTAAAAAAATCAATATAAAAATGTAGAAGTTTGTTTTAAATGAAAATCTTAAAGTTATTTCTGAGTTGTTGATTTGTGTTTTACATTTGTCTCATTTTTAAATCTAACTGTATTGTCTTTAAAATCTAACTGTGGTATCTGTATTCAGAAGGTGAAAGGATATAAAACTCATTAAATCTCAAGCTTACTTGAGGAGCTATGCTGTTCTTTTTTTTCTACCTGTCTTCAGGGATTGTTTTTATGTGAATCATTAGTATTCTTTGAAAAAGAATTGTCCTCTTGGCCTATAATTATTTTTTAACTGAAGATTGAGTTCCCTTTCATCTTTCCTTTTTTATTTGAATACTCTTAGCAGAGAAGGTTCATGTATTTAAAGTCCTTGCTCACTAATATATATCTTTCTTTTTTGCATTGAACACATTATGACTTATCTTGATATTTTTAGATTATTTACATATTTTTCCCAAGTGTGACTGAGCTCTGCTTGTTTTCACCCTTTCCTCATAAAAATTTATTTTCTTGAGATCTAGTGGAATTGATGCTTTGCTGTGACATTGTGCCTCTTCTCTGAAGCAGTAATATCTTTTGTGTCCAGAGGTGATCAATATTAGAAAAGTATTCCTTCTAGACCCCAACCATGGCTTTACAGTAATAACAGTGCTTCTTGTTATGCATCTGTCCCTTTGAAACCTAATCCAGCGCAGCCTTGGGCCCCACGATGAAGGTTGCACCGATTTCACAATACCCCCAAATCCTTTCCTGATTAGATTGCAAGGTGATTACCCTGGTTAGCACATATTCCCCTGTTTGGCTGTTTGCTCTGAGATAAATATAAAATAATTAATCTTCTTTGAACTGCATTTGCAATTTTGATTTTCTTCCACCTTTTATAAATCTGAATGTGGTAACACTCTTTTCAAAAACGTTGAATTATTTTCTAGGCACAGTTCTTTAGTTCATTCCCTCGTGCATTTAATTCACAACTGCCTAGTAACTACGGAAGCTCTCCAACGGCTAGTACCTTTTGGCTTCAAATTGTATTTTTTAAATAGTTATCCATTTTAACCTTTGCCATAATTTTAGGTAAATTACAAGTGTTGAACTTACCGAGCTGAATAATTTTCAAAATGCTTTAGTGTCTAAATAGCCAACACTTAGCCCTTATTAACGAATGCTGTGTCCAGACACTGTATACGTGCATTGTCTCATTTTATTGTTGTAAAAAGCTATGAAGAAGAAATTAATGCCAATTTACAGATTGGGAAAGTGAGAATCAGTAAGTTTATGATATGTTCAAGATCACAAATTGGCAGAACCACAATTCTAACCCAAGTTTATCTGATCTTAAAAAACTCTTTGTATGCTGCTTCTTGAGGTTAATCAAAAGTATTGATTAGACTGTAAGTTCCACTGAAAGTAGAAATAATATCCTACTCATCCTTCAGTCCCTTATAAAATCTAATATATAGTGCCTTACAAAGAACAGTTCAATATCTGTTTGCAGAGTACATGGTTGCACATTTTTGGTTTTTCACTCATATTAACAACTGTCACCATAGATTTTGAAACCATTCTCAACTTAGTCCCCTTAAGGCAGAGTTGCAGAAAAGGAGTTGAGAGGGCTGAAGAGGAAGACTCCTATTTCTTGACAAATTCCAAATACCTTGTAGCTTTTGGTCTTCCAATATCCTTTGGTTTTGGACTACAACCGGCTGGACCTCTCTAAACAACTTCTTAGAGATGCTAGCTACCTTCCATCTCATCTTTCCAATAAGATTGTCAGACCCTTAAAGCTAGGGACTGTTTCTTATATTTTGTTTTCATCATCCTCCACCTGCAGTGCCTAGGACTGAACCAAACCAGTTGTGGGTGTTCAACACAAGCTTAAATGCAGCTGGTGATTTTCCATTCTTATTCACACATGTGTAAAGAACAGGATCTGATTCTCTGCTGCAGCAAAGGAAGTGATTTTCAAGAAGCCAGGTCCAGGCAGTCATTCTGTCATTTCTTCAATAAATATTATGAGTTTAATGCACAAGTCTTTTCATTAAGCACCAAGGGATACAATGGTGAACCACAGGGGCTTTGTAGTCTACAATCCATAGATATGAAAATGGTTTTACTCTAGACCAAAACATTGTTGCTTCTTCCCCTTTCATTCCAGTTGTAATCCCCCTGTTGTCCTCCCTTCAGTATATTACATTTTTACTTTGCCTCTCAGGTCCCCTGTTCCTCCCTTCATTTTCTAGTTCAGCAGTCCCTTTTCTAATTTCTCATTTTTATTAGAGATAAAACACTAACAATCTACTCAATTTGAAAATAGTTTTTGCTCACATTTTCCACTTTCCTACTACTGGCCAAAGTTTGTTTCTGTCTTTTTATAAGGCGCCAGCACCACTTGGCCAGTTTAAGAGACCATCATAATCCTAACAAAATAACCCCAAACGCTATTGAAGCTGACCTACTTGATAGTATTTTTGGGGTGCCCTTTGTTATCACAGGCCCCTTCCATGGGTTTTCAAGCTGTTGGGATCGAACCTAGAGTACAAGAGACTATCATTTCAACACCAAACATTAGCTGAAGAACTCCATGCTAATATAGGCATATTCCAGGGAACTGGTTGAAATCATTGTAGCTCAGGCAGGTTTTCTGAAAAAGGTTCCCTGAAGGAGATAGGCCCAGCTGAATTATAAAGGAGAATAGGGATGACATGGGCAATAGGGTTGAGCTATGAAAAAACCTGAGGCTGAAGGGAGGGAGGGACAAAAGGCTTGAGTGCTAGTCCCAGCTTCTTGGACAGCAATCTCGGGCAATTGAATTAAATTCCCTGAGCCTCTACTTCCCTGTCTGTTCAGCTTTGGCAATATCACTATGCTTTCTGAAGTGACTTCTATGAGCCTCTTCACATTTTAGCCTGACTTTACTTGAAGTCATTTCACACTTATGAATGAAGTTTTCTTACTTTTGATAGAGCCAAAGTTCCAAAACAAATCAACTAAATAGGTAGTTTACTATTCTTTAATCTTCACTAACATTGCCAGTTATCTCATGGGGGACAAAATCATGGGATGATAGGCAATGTTTGCAGAAATTCTGGGTTGTTATGAGTCAGGAATGCTGTGGAGGGCAGGGATGCTGCTGAATAGCCTGCAACACACAGGACAGCACCCCAAGGCAAAGAATTGTCCAGCAATAGCCAAGGTTGAAAATGAACGTAAAGGACAATTTAGTGTAGACAAAAGACAGGTGTATGCAATGTTCATGCTTACAAAAAATAAACATGTATTTAAAATAGCATAAGATAGCATTAAATTAGCAAACTTTTAAGAGGTTAGTAAAAAACAATTTTGGCAAAGGTATGGTGAAAGGGCTATCTTATTCATTAGTTCGACTTTTCTAAAAGCAGTTTACCATACTTGTCAAACTCTTAACATGTTTATTCCTGTTGACTTAGTTGACAATTTCGATCTAGGACTATATCTTATGAAAATAATGCTAAATGTAGGGGGAAATGGGCCACAAAAGTATTTATTGTAGCTTTACTAATGACAATAAAAAGTGAAGGCAAACTAATGGAATTGGTTAAATAAGTCCCATTAAAGGAATGTTATATAGCTATTCTCAATGATGTTTGTTAGAACTTTTTAGTAACATGGGAAATTATTGATCATAAGGTAAAAAGGAAAAGAGAAGATAACTGTAATACAGCATGATCACAACAAAGCAAAATAAATCAATGAATGAAAAGATAGAAGGAAATGCAGAACTCATCCATTGTAAGTGGATTTACAAAAGTTTTGATTGACACATAACATTTCAAACCTACAACACAGGTCACATAATATATACTTGGATACATCTTCACAATTGTGTTTTGTGGTGTATACCATCTGATATTTCTTTCACATATGGATATTTTCCTGATTTAAAACCTAAGAAGACAAAGCTTTTTTGTCATACTAAAGATGTGGTGATATGTTATATGAGACTATTAAACAATCAGGCATACTCTCATGCACTATTAATGGGACTGTAAATTGATATACCCTATCAGGAAGTTACCTTATGAGTGTGCATGGGCTTCAACACATCAACCCCACATTATTCTAGAGACACACACATCTAAGCAAAGCAGTATGTACAAAGATGCTTATGACATCATAATTTGAATAAGGAAACATTTGAAGCAAGATAAGTACCCAACAACAGAGGAATAATAAATAATTCTACTATGCATTAAATGAACTTTCCTATTCACATAATAACTTTGTTATAAAAGTAATAAATGCTTTTCAAAAAGCAATTGGCAGAAAATGAGTAGTATATGCTACCAGCTATAGCAGTGTCCTGATGCTCAAGCAATTCACATATCTGCTGAAATCGTAGGGTTTTTGGAACCCAATTTTAAACTGCTCTTATCTATGTATTTTGTTTAATAAGAATAATAAATATTAAATACACTTGGACACCGAAGAAAGAGGACTAGCCTAACTAGGTTAGCAGCAGAATGCCACTTAAGCTTGTCCAGAAAAACATGGAATTAAATTTCATTTGTTTTAATCACAACTAATTATTGTATTCCCTGGCTTAGATGAGCTTCCCTATTGCTGGAAATTCATGTTTCACAAGACAACCCCTGCTGCATTTGGACAGTTTCAATTATTAATGTTTCTTCTTCATAGTAATTACAAATTTACCGTACTAATTTTCCTCACCTCTGTTTCAAAAGTTTATTTCTTGCAAGCAATTTTCAAGTTGCAAGCTGGGCTCCTTGCTTATCTTATTTCATTGAAAGAAAAAAAGGTACCATCAAGTTGGGCTATTTGAGGTAATAATTTGGCAGGGCATCAGCATGCCTTCCTTGCCCTCTGTACACTCCCAAAATAACAACTCAACATTTAGCCACTAAGCCCTCCTCCCTCTCCACTATTCTTAAGCTGCAGTTCACACTCCGCCTCTGCTTTTCATCACTCCTGATACCCTGATATCCCTACCCCAGGTCCTTTTCAACTATCCATTTCTTATCTCATATTAACTTCCTATGGAACATTTAAGCATATAAAAACCCCAACCCACACTCTCAGTCAGCAGGAAAGGCTTAACTCTTGCATCCCTGGAGGGTAGTATCCATCTGACTTGAGCATCGTCAACTTCCTTTCTCAACACAAGGAACTCCTCAGAACTTCTCTAACTTATACTGTCCTGGGTAAGGCATTCTCCATGTACTCTCAGTGCCAACTTCTCTGGCTTCTTTCAGTACAGCCCTCCTCTGTGGTATTCTTTATCTCATCTCCTCTTGCCTGGATCCATCATTTGAGAGGATAACTATATTTCTGCAATACCTTCCATCTCTACTTTACTCACACTGACCTCTTACAATTCATATATTCAGCAGCCTGCTATTTGCAAAATGAGAAGCACCAAAAAACAAAACAACTTCTCTTAAATTTACTTCACCTAAAGGTGTTATCATCTTTTGTTCTTTCCTTTGTCATCAACATTTATTTAACTACTATTTTAAGAGCCTACTTGCACATAATACCCTGCTATACAGCTAGTTAGAGTGGAGCTAAGCATATAAAATTATATGAGATACAATCTCTGCCTTAAAATCTGTTTCAGGACACAAATACATACACAAGAAACTTCTGGAAAACACTACTTCCACGTGCTGTCTGCACTTCCTCACTTCTTCTCTTCAGTCAGATCCGTCATGTCTTCAATCAAATTTCCACTTCCACACCATCAGGGATATATTGATTCTTAAATCTCAAGGCTTCTCAGTTCTTATCCTCTCTTATTTTAGAGATTGTTAATGAATGAAAAAGTATTTTCATATGTATGATGAAAATTAATTTTCACGATAATGCTGTAAAGAAGATATTCCACCGCAACACAACCCCTCCCCCACCCCCATTTATCAGACAAGGCTCAGGAAGAGTAAATGATTTACCAAAGGTCACCCAGCAAGTGCATGACAGAGCCTGAACTTATTCCTATATTTTCAGACTCCAAAGCTTCCACCCTTCTTACTTTACCCCACACGCCTTCCATGGCTGACTAAATGAATAATGGGATGCATCTATATTAATCGTGCATGAACACAGGATGCAGAATATTCGAAAAGATTTTTCTTTCTCTGACCTAATGTGACAGCACTAGGCGTAGGATTGCTGCCCAGTAACTGTTGCTGTCTAGGTTTTGACACAAAGTACATGCCAACCTTAAGCACCTGAGGCCAATGGAACCTAATTGCGCTAAAATGTTGTCGTCAGTATTATTATCACAAAAATACTGTACATGTGAACCAGGTTTATAATTTGAATCTTTTGGCGCCTGAATAACTCAACAGCTTTAGTCTGAAGAGCTGATTAACCCTCATTTTATTGTATGCCACTACTAGAGGGTAATGTTTTAGTGAAGTTCTAATTTACAAATGATCACCTTCATTCAAGTATTTTTGAGTAATCAAAGAAATCAGAAAATCTTAAATGCACAAACTAAATTCACTGCTCAACTTATGTAACCTTTCATTAATGGATTAATTCCCATCTTGTTATAGTCTAGTAATTTTGAAACTCTTATGATTCTGGTATCATCTAAATGTCTAAATCAGTGATGCTTTTTCAGTTTCTTCCTTTCTTATAAAAATCATGAACTCAAGCTATCTGGAATCGCTGCCTTGTCTAATTTATTTGCAGGTACTTTTTTTTTTTTTTAACTGCCTACATCTGTTGTCTCAGGAAAATTGTTGTCTGAAAAGGTACCTCTCCACCTGCTTTTTATAAAGTGAGAGGCATAAACACATCTGGGTTTTTATCTTCAAACAATCCCTTGCTTATAATCCTAATTAGTCCAGTCATTTACTTTCGTTTGTTGCCCTCCTATTTGAACATTTTACTGCCATTTGAAATGTTTTCTGAAACTTGCTGCTTATTGTCTTTCTCTAATATGTAATTTTTCCTTAATTTGGCTTGTTTACATAGCTTTCTTCCTCCTTCACAATTTCTGCGTAAATGGATATTTTTAAGTCTCTTCCATATGTCTACATAACGTGTCTAAGATCTCTGGTAGGCATTTATTTGTGTAAACTGCTGTCTTTTTTCTTTCTTTAAACTTCTGTGGATAACCACCTCCATTCTGTTCTACTTTTGAAGAGTTTATGATTAAATTGAGTAAAATTTTTATGTTTGCAATCAGTGAGACCATAAAACAAATTTTCACTTATGGGATGTCCACTGAGTGCACAACATTGTGCCAAGCTATGGGATGGAGAAGGCAAATGGAAGGAAGATCATGAAAATGGCGTGTAACACAAGAGTTCTCATATTCAGGAAAAACTGGGTAGACAGGATATCTAAAAAATCAGAATTCAAGAAGAATACATAAATATAGCAAACAAGTTTTAATTGATTCTCCGTGAATTCCGAGGGAATAAGCAGTGATGAGTTGAATTGATCAAGGAAGCTTCTAGGGAGTGATGCTCAGGAAAGTATTTGGGGCGTCGTGCTCCCGTTGGTCGTGGCAGAAGTATTCCAGCTAAAGGAAATGGCACAGAGGTAGAAATAAGCAACTTGTGCAGACAATATACAATTTGTTGAATTTTAGAGTAGTCAAATTTGTTAATCTTCTCAAAATTAGCACTTCTGTATCATGTTTAAGAAATCCTTCTGCACCTGAGGTGCAGAAAGGTATTCACCTGTATTTTCTTCTGAAAGTTTTCAAATTTAGCTTTTGACATGTAAGTTCACAAACCATGTATAGTCAATGTTGGTGATCACAATTTTTTCCTAGCTCAACTTATTCAGTGATCTCTCCTTTCTTCAGTGATCTACCCTAGCCCCTCTGATAAACCAAAAGTTGCATACATCTACTTCAGATTCTGAGTTCTGGTCCACTGGTCAATTAAAAAAAGTAATGTCCCTAACCATTGACACTTTTAAGTACTGCCTTAATTATAGTAGCTTCAAAGCATATTGTTATCTTTGGTGCAATATTAAATTTATAGATTAATTTCAATAAGTTAGGCAGATAGATAGACAAGTCTTGAATGACCAATGGAGATAATTTCCATCAGTGCAGGATTATGAGTAATTTAATTCTATATACTTAAGTTCCAAAGGTTGCAGTGGATGGGGAGTAAAGGGGATTCTGCAGAGTAAATTCCTAGTAAGTAATTTTTAAAATTCAGGTTATATTTTAGATTTTTTAGATTATATAATGACATTGAGGAAAACAGTAATTGCAAGAAATATGCTTCAGTCAAATTAAAATTAGAAAATTCAGCTATTAGATTGCATAAGCCACAATTCTGGGGGAAAAAAAACCTGTTACCTATCTTTAGCCCACATTCTTTGAGGGCATGGATTGTGTATGCCCAGCTTTTAAATCAGTGTGACTGGCTCATAGTAGCCACTCAATAAATATTTGAGGCACAAATGAATAAACAGTTGAACCATTGACTGGTAGAAAACATCATAGACAAAGTATATTTTTTTTACTTAAATCTTCAGTTCAGTTTTATAGACTAACATTCTTCAATTAGGGGGAAAAAAGTCTGCACTTACAATTCCATGCAGCTAATCAAATTATATTCCTTCTGCATTGCCATGCAAAGGCATTAACAGTCAATGGCATTTATCAACAGTCCAGTGGAAGGGACACCCTGTGCTGAATCTTGGGAGGAGCTATGAAAGGTGATACATGAGTCAAGCAGGCACGGCCCCTGTAGTTCTAGTTTTCATCCAAGCTGAGAATACAAAATGAATGAAAGAGAAAATGTAGGAACACTTAGAGTAATAAGTATAAATTAACTCAGGGCAAACTACATGCATTGGTACCGAGACAGTGTGAGCAAAGCACCGACTGCCCCTTTGGAAGGTGAGAGGCAGTGGAGCTCCCTTGAGAACGTTCTCATACTGTTAAAGGAGCCGTTATGGCTTCTTATTGTTTTCCAAACAATGTTCACAGCTCATTGAAGAGTCATGATTAACATTAATTTAAATAGATACTATATTATCCATATTTACCTATACAAATAGATAACATATATCCTTAATTTTATCTCTAATTTATAGATAGATTTCATTACAGATTTAGTTATTATCTATATTTATATAAATAGGAAATATAGTTTCATAGAGTCAAAAATAGAGTGCATGCATGGCATTTACTAAAAATAAGAAATAAGTGCCAAAAGTTTATTAAATTTTTATTTCAGTTACTTATATGGTTTTATATACATAGGTGTGTGCTAGGTTGTAATAGAAACTATATTTCTTACTGTGGGTTGGTCCAGCGTGTTTGAAAGCCACAGTAAAGTGAGCAATAGAAGAGTCTGTGTGGCCAGCTGAGAAAGAGGCCAGTACAAGAACAACTCCCCCGTCCCTTTCTGTCCTGTACACACACAGTGATAACTCCTCAAGGCCAGCTGTAGTCATTCTCAGACAGGCTAATACTTTGTTGCCTTGTCTTGTCAGGTTTGCAACCAGGCAGCAATTTTTGTTTAAAACAACCTCTCCCATTTCTTATAGCTACTTGCAAAGGTGGGAGTTCTGCTTGTGGCTTCCCAAATATTTATAGCTCTGCCATCGGTTTAGAAGTTATTGTCCCATCTTTCAAGTCTTTATTCTGCCTACTCAGTTTAGAGCCACCCTCTTCAGCAACAATGTGGGGATCCTGTTATCCCTCCTAGTTCTGTCATTCCCAGTCTAGCAGAGCAGTGTCATGATGAGCCCTAAAGGCACGAGTAAATCTTACACTGTCATTTCCAAAATGTGTATGGTTCATTTTAACTATATTATGTAGAAGAAGCTTATATTCATTAAGTGTGGTACATAAGCAATTATGCTATTCTCTAAGAGTAAATCTGTAATTATTTTGTAACAACTGTCTTGCATCATTTCTTTTCTAGATAAGCTTTGTAAGTTTTTGAAATTGAGAAAATAACATTTGAACTAATAAAGTTGAAATTGTCAGCACTTTTCCTCCGGTGCTCATTTGTCAAAAGTTCTTGAAACAATGAAAAATAAATCTTTGCAGAAACAAGATAAATGGATTCTATGTATAGAGTCCAGTTGTGTTAGTTTTTTGTTTTGTTTTGTTTTGGATTTGTGTGTGTGTGTGTGCTTTTTTTTTTTTTAATATCTCTTTTTAAAATAGAGAGCAAAACAAGACAATTCAAGAACCTAGGTAAGGTCAGTCTTACAGATCAATCCTAAATACTTCAAATGAGCATACAGTTAGCAGATATCTGCTAAATGAGGAACAACCTGAAAGAGAATCAAAGAGTTAGAACACAGAGACAACAAAAAAGCAGTAGGTCAATAGGTTAGAGACTAAGTGCCCAATTTTTACCCTTGTTGGATATCTCTAACTTCAATGAGAACTCTGTGTACCATTGGACTTCATGTGTGCCCAGGTGAGCAGGAAATTGCTCCTATAGGTGGCAAGCAGAACATGAAGCTACAATTATGTCTATTATCTGTTACAGGGGAGAGTGCCAGAAGCAAATACTACATGGGATGATGGGTTTTTAACTAAAGCCAATATACTTGAGAAACTACAATGTGCTTTTCAATTTTATTATTTATTTTTCATAAAAAAGGAGGCTTTGAGAATAACATTAAATTTATTCCGGATAAGGCAAATGCATTACACTGAAAGGTAAATTTTTGAGGTGATTCAAAAAAAGAGGTATCTTCCTAAGTATATATTCTGTTCATAAAAGACTAGGCCTTTTGTTTCCTTTGGTGGGTGAAGTTGATGAATATTCTTAACACAACGCATTTTATAATTCTTTTTTATTGTTTTCCTTGCTCTTAAGACATTTCATTCCGTATACTGTGATTTTTCAAAGAGTGGTCCATCAATGTCCTTCAGATTGCCCTTGAGATGTCTCAACATACTAATATTCATAATAACATCTACATTTTTATTTCTGGAATAATTTAGGTTTTAGATGGTAATCTCCTGTCAAAGATGTGGTATCTACATCATAAGAGCCTTTTATTCTGTTAAGATGCACCATGGATCTCTCTGAATTTGAGAAGTATGGGTTGCCTAATTTTAAAAAAACAAAGGAACATGAATTCACTTCTTTTCCATTAAATAAGTATGTTTGGTAAATTCATTACTGGGACCAAATATATAAATGCTTACAAAAAAGGCAAACTTCTCTAGGAGTTATTTGTTGATTTTACAGATAATCTTCTCTATGTGGAGATTATTGTGTAGTTTAAGGATTAAAATCATATAACTTTATAAAGTATGCCTAATGTCCTTCACTTACTCTAACTTAGGCTTTTTTCTTTCAAGCTTTCAAACTCCATGACAAGATTTTGGAAGAAACACAGAAAGTACTAGTTTTGGCTTTACCATACTAGGTAAAAAAATGTAATTTTTGATATGAAGGAATTCATCCAGTATTTCCTTTGATCTTGTAGAGCACCCTGACCTCTGCATGCATAATTTACAGGAGAAATGAGCAGTACCTACCACTGTAATTCTGTAAATAAATTGGCAACTAGCGGGGAGGATCGCTTCTTGTTAATTAAGAGCCACTCAAGGATGGGCTTTTGACTTTGTGTAGAGTGTTGTAAATCTTCGCTTTTCAGAGTGCAAGGTTTTTATATTTAAAGAAAACACACATCTGTGTTTATACCAGATGGTATGTAGACATTTCCTATTATTATTCATTCTTCTGTCCATTGCTACAGATGTTAGAAGTATCTTTTACACTTCCCCCTCTCCCACAGGCTAAAAAGAGAACCTACTATTAAACATAACAGTAAACGAACAAGCAGAGAAAAGTTGAAATGAAAACCGGGTGCATAATAAGATCAATGCTATCCTTCTAACACTTGATCACCTCAACAAAGCAATAAACTTGTAATATAGACAAAGTTACATCTCTTTTTTTGTCATAGATAACTCTGGAGGAGAAATTGACTCTTTCATAAACTGGAATTTATATAGTATCATATGCATAGAGGATTGCCCTTAGGCTTAAAATCCTAGTTGAAAACCTCTGATCTCTTTTTCCAGTCCTTATTTAGCTCTGTTTATAACCTAAAAGTTGTATTAACATTATAATGAATAAACATTTGACTCATATTTTCTGACTCCACACCATTCAGTGTTTAATTTAACGCCATTATCTGGAATCAAGTCAAAGGGTGTAAATTCTATTACCAGAAAAATACACTGACAATATGCTGCCCAGAAAGAAAGCTTGAACAGAAGGACCCCGTATTAATCTACCTACACAGTAGTTCTTCTGATCAGGAGACGTTGAGGCCATACCCGGTAGCAGCGTTCCCTAGCTCCTGCACCCTCTTTTCTCTGGGATAAGGACAACATGTAGAGTATGCCCCATTCTCAGCTTCACTGGTTCATTGGACAATATTTTTTGAGGGTCTACCGTGTACAGAGTTTCTTCTAAGAACTTTAATATCTCAAGGAATTTACTTTCAGTATCACTTTCTTAGCATAACTTCAAGATTGTGAAGAACTTTGAAAAAATTCTCATTGCTAAAAAATCATGGATCCAGACTTGAGAATGGATCTTAGCTCACTCTCCATAAAATCCTTATAATAAGGAGAAAATAGAGTCAAATTTATCCCTAGTTAGTAGGCCTAGACCTGAAGTACCAACTATATTTTAAAGATTCCTGAGGAAAATAGAAGCAAAGTACAGTTTTGTTAGACCAAATTTTCATCTCATTGGCCAGTGAAAAGATACAAGTTTACTTTAAAATGCTTTTATGTAACTAACATTTCTAAGGTTTACTTTAGAAGGAGAAAAGGGAAATGACACTGCATAAGATTACAGAATAAAGGACTTGTGTCATTGGTGTTCTGTTCTTGGGAATTAATAGGTTCTAAAATCAAGCAAGATGATTAATACTGGCTTTCATTTGATCTATAAGCCACAATGACAGGCACAGCATGCCCCTGACTTTGCCTGGCATTGTGATTTAATGAAAAAGAAAGCTTAGAAGAAGACAATGAAGGCAAAAAGGAAATAAAAAAAAAAAAACCTACAAACCCTTCTGTATTCGATCAGAAACTTCTTGATTGATGTGCCCAGATTCTGATTTCTACATCTTGATCAGCTTTGTGTATGTGGATAGTTTCTTTCCAAGATAGCAGGATAAAAGATGTTAGGGTTTTTTTTAACCCAAGTGACAAATTTATGGAAGGAAGGTGATGGACAGCTTCATGTTTTCTAAAGAAAATGCCATTTGCAAAGATACAAATAAAAATGCTGAGGAGATTAGGGGAAAGTAATGTGTTAATTTTGGGTTTACTTTTATAATAAAATCACCATGAAATTTTGGTTAAATAATATCAGTCTCAGAAGACTCTTTGTAAAGCTGGATTAGAAGATGGCTAGGCCAGGCACAATGACTCACACCTGTAATCCTAGCACTCTGGGAGGCCGAGGCAGGAAGATTCCTCAAGGTCAGGAGTTCGAAACCAGCCTGAGCAAGAGCGAGACCCCGTCTCTACTAAAAATAGAAAGAAATTAATTGGCCAACTAAAAATATATAGAAAATATTAGCCGGGCATGGTGGCACATGCCTGTAGTCCCAGCTACTTGGAAAGCTGGGGCAGAAGGGTTGCTTGAGCCCAGGAATTTGAGGTTGCTGTGAGCTAGGCTGACGCCACGGCACTCACTTTAGCCCGGGCAACAGAGTGAGACTCTTGCTAAAAAAAAAAAAAAAAAAAAAAAAAATCACTGACATAATGGCAGATCAATTAATAGGAGAAAACGCATACAAATTTATTTCACATGTATACATGAGAGCTTTCAGAATGAAGTCTCAAAAATACAGGGGAAATTGTGCATTTTTATGCTTAAGTTCAACAAAGTGTAGACAGCATGTAGAAATATGACTAGACAAAATGATCCAGTGCTAACAGACTGAGTGAGGACACGCAGCAAGGCCTGTGCGACTAGATTCATCTTGGCCTCCCTGAGCAGCATTCCTTCCTTCTGGGTGTGGGGCGGGGCCTTTATGGAATGAGAGTCTTATGATCTTCAGTCAAAAGTAGGAAACTTAAATCTTTTGCAATGGTCAGTAAGCCTGCTTGCTCCAAAGAGAGACACTTTTTCTGTCTTCCTAGACTGATGGCTAAACAAATATCATTTTAAAAAAATAGCCTAGAACAAAGGTAGTCAACGGTGTTTGCACAATGTCAGGAAACCCCGGGAGACCCATAAATAATTGTATCTCAATATTGACTTTTTAGCTTTCGCTATTTTTCTTTTTTTTTCTTCCCTCTCCCTCTTCCTTCCTTCCTTCCTTCCTTTTTTCCTTCCTTCCTTCCTTCCTTCCTTCCTTCCTTCCTTCCTTCCTTCCTTCCTTCATTTCCTCCCTGCTTTCGTGCTTTCTTGCTTTCTTTGTAAAGTTCTGCACTTGAATTTAATTCACTTCATGAAGACAAGACTAAAATAATATTAAAGAGATATTTTCAGTTACAATGATAAAAATTAAATATTCTTGATTTCTTTTGTTGTGCGATTAATTTTCTTTCAGATTTTATTTTCATCTCTCATAAGTGTTTTTTTATGTGAATGGGGGCACTCAAAGTATTATAGCATTTTAATCAAATTTTTCTTATTACACTTATTGAAAATTCAACTGATCAGACCATTGCCATGAAAATTATATTCACTAAGCTTAAAATGGTACCCTGAACATCATACTTTTAAGATGGGGCCAAGCTAAGTCTAAAATAGGGCAATTTTGAGAAAAATAGGCATAGAGATATTTGAAAAAAGGAAGAAAAGGACATGACTTCGTTAAATAAATTTTGACAATTGCAGAGAAAACCCAAATTGTCACTTTTTCTTGTATACTAATTAGGTAAACCTTTTTTACTACGTTCATAAGCGGTGTTTTCTTTAAATTTATCAACACAGAACAAATTAACTGAATTTTTTGGTTGTAGCATATGGATGCAATTTAATATAGCAATTTCATGCAAATAAATTTGGTGCCACACACAAAGGCATCTGTAAAATTTAACAAGTGAGAACACAAGTAAAACAAAACAAATATGCTAATGTAAAATTTAATTTATGTCATAAGATCTTTCATCAATTGAAAAAAATAATTTAAATTTTGAAAATCATATATGCCTTAATATTGTGTTAACAAAATGAAAACTTACTGAGAATTACAGAGAGGCGCAGACATTCATAATTTAACAGATAATTTTGAGATCCTATTACATGCTAACACTATACACATAATCTCTACTTCATGAAACTTAAACAGAATTAGGGAAATATGCTAAATGAATTTAAATGTAAATAAAATTCAAATTGTAATAAAAAAGGAAAAATGAAGAATCAAATGTGATATTATAATGGAGGGACCAATTTTGTTTGAAGTGAGGTTTAAAGTGTGATAATCAAAATGAGACTGAAGTATGAATTAATAAATACAAAACATAAGGGAATAGACAGATTAAAGAGATATAAAAGCAGACCACACATGCCTGTGTAAGGATCTACCAAGGAGAAAAATACAGCACAGCCTAAGTTAACCTGCTCAAATAATGAAGTCAATGAAATAATAGACTATCAGAGAGTATATATCTATCAATTAATAAATATCCTGCTATTTATCAATATCAGAATCAACAGGAAGACTTAAATTTAATCTTATGGAGGTAGAGGTAGAATGATAGGTAACAGAGGCTGGGAAAGGTGTGTGTGTGATGGTAGGAGGGATGAAGAACTGTTGGTTAATGGATACAAATACATAAATAGAAAAAATAAATTCTAATACTCCATAGCAGAGTAGGGTGATTCCAGTTAACACAATGTATTGTATATTACAAAATAGCTAGAAGAGAGGACTTGAAATGTTCCCAACACATAGAAATGACAAATACTTGAGGTGATAGATACCATAAATACCCTAACTTGATCATTACACTTTATACAGGTAGCAAATACCATTTGTACTGATAAATATATAAAAATACTATGCTTCAAAAAAAATTTGGCAAAGACTCTTTAGGCTGGTAAGAGGATGTGGAAAGACAGGAACACTCTTACACTGCTGGTGGGACTGCAAATTAGTGCAACCTCTGTGGAAAAGAATTTGGAGATTCCTCAAAGAGCTAAAAATAGAATTACCATTCGATCCAGCAATAGCATTATTGGGCATCTACCCAAAAGAACATAAGACATTCTATGATAAAGACATCTGCACCTGAATGTTTATGGCAGCACAATTCACTATTGCTAGGTCATGGAAACAACCCAAGTGCCCGTCAATTCATGAGTGGATTATTAAAATTTAGTATATGTTTACAATGGAATATTACTAAATTTTAAGAAACGACAGTGAGCTAGCACCACTTATATTATTCTGGATTAAGCTTAAACCCATCATTCAAAGTGAGGTTACACAAGACCGGAAGAATGGACCCCACATGTACTCGCCATCAAATTGGTACTGACTGATTAACACTATGGTGCTCAAATGGTGTGGTGTTCACTAGGGATTTGGGGGGTAGGGGGGTAAACCCACATCTGAGCGACATGGTGGGCACTGTGGAGGGGTGGGACATGCTTGAAAAGTAGTTGGGGAGTGGAATTAGGGGTCTCTATAGGGGGAAGGAATTCCTCTAAAACTGATTTATGTGATTAACTGTACATCTTGGTAAATTCACTAAAAATCATTTAATTGTACACTTAAAAAGAAAAAAAAAAGATCCCCAACATCTTAAAAAAAAAAAAATTCTTTTTAGATTTCCCCTCAGTTCCAGTCCTGAGTTTTTGTTTGTTTTCTTTTTCTTTCTTTCTTTCTTTTTTTTTTTTTTCCTGTGTTGCCCAGGCTAGGGTGCAATGGTGCAGTCATAGCTCATCACAGCCTTGAACTCCTGGGCTCAAGTGATCCTTCTGCCTCAGCCTCTCAAGTAGGTGGGACTACAGGTGCATGCCATCACACCCAGCTAAATTTCTGAATTTTTGTATTAAATTATTAAACAGCCATTGCATTTTACTTATGTTAAATGTGACAGATGGTAATAGATAAAAGCTGATCATAACAGCATTGTTATGTTACCAAGATTTGTTTGAATCCAGATGACCAGAGAAAAGAATCTCATTGTAATAAAATGTGGAGAGGCTAAGCTTTAGTTGTGTTTTAATCAGAAATAAAATAATTACTCCTTTATTCAATCTAACTGATAACTAATCATTGATTATTGAACAAAATTAAATAAAAATGATTTCTGGTCTAAATTTCACAAATTTTATTGCAGAGGCTCAAAGACAACCCTAGCAATAACAATTTGATATTTTAAGCATCCTTATTTCTTTAATCGAATGAGATTTACAAATAAGTCTGCCGCTTGGCACTTGTGATATAGATCAAGAAGGTAGTAAAAAAATTAGACTTATGGACCTATTTTAAATTTGATTGATTAGAATATCAAAGCTATCTAATTTCTATTTCTTTATCAGTTCAAAGTGAGATCATTTAGAGCACATTATTTTATCTTTAGATCCAGAAAAAGTATTCCTCTCTGTGAGGATTCTTTGTCTTAGAAATTTCCCTTAGACTTCAAATGGGAAAAAAAGTTTTTATTACACAAAGCAAAGGGCACTTTTATAAGTGTATTTTAAAATGGTGTGGAAGATGGGGTTGATTTTGAAAAGCATAGACTTGAGAAGAAATCATTATAGCTCTGGAAAAAGAATAGTTAATAGTATTTTAGGACCACAAGCCATTTTCAGGAAACTGGCAGAATGCTAAAGAAGGATGAGAACAAGAGGAATATATAGACAAACATGGATATAATGCAATAAACTAGATATTGGCCACACCGGGAGGTCTTTAAAGGTTGTGTATATAGAATTCCGTTAAAAATCTTTATTTTAGAGGATCTGTCCCATTCTGTCAGAGGGGTGTTGAAGTCCTTAGCTATTACGGTATTGCTGTTTATCATTTTGTTTAGATCAAGTAGGATTTGCTTTATGAATCTGGGTGCACCTGAGTTAGGTGCGTAAATATTTAGAATTGTTATGTCTTCTTGTTGAATTATAACCTTCACCACTATATAGTGACCATCTTTGTCTTTCATTACTTTTGTTGATTTGAAGACTAAGTTATCCGAAATCAAAACTGTCCCACCAGCTTTCTTTTGGCTTCTGTTTGCTTGAAATATTGTTTTCCATCTCTTTACCTTGAATCTGAATGCATCCTTGTGTATTAGATGTGTTTCCTGAAGACAGTGGATACTTGGCTTGTGTTTATTTATCCATTTGCACCATCTGGTGGATGGACATGCTTGAAACTGTGACTCGGGTGGGGCAAAGGCAATATATGTAACCTAAACATTTGTACCCCCATAATATGCTGAAATATAAAAAAAAAACCCTTTATTTTAGCCATATGTAAAAATACTATCAACATCTGAACACACACACACATACACATACACAAACACACATGGCACTTGAATTCTTATAAAGGTAGAATTCACTGTGATTTGGAAAAAATGTGAATGTGCCATAGGCGTTAAATAAAGGAAGGCACAATGACAAAAGCATTGAAATTCCTTGCATATTTTAAAGGTAGAGATATGACTTATTTTTGTGGGTAAGAGTTGCTGTGGAGAGAGAAGAGAGAAAAATAAAATAAGTTTGTCAATTGTACCTCAATAAAGCTTTTAAAAAAAGTAAAAGAAAACAAAGCAAGACCATGAAATGATGAGTAATATATGGTGGTATGACTTTTGAAAAATGTGAGGTAATGGGGTTCTTTAGATAACTTTTAACACATTTGGGTTTTTTTTGTTTTTATTTTTGTCTTTATATGTGTCTTTAAACACTTTCCTACTCATTAGTGCGGTGAACACCTCCATTCCTTAAAATAACATTGGCGTCAACTTTGTGTGCAAATAGTACTCAGACATATTTTATATGTGTGGGTGTCTTTAAACACGTTTTTGACATGCAGAACAGTGTACTCAACACACTCATTCACTGAAATAACACTGTTCTCAACTTTGCACTCAAGTAGCACTCTAAGAAACATCTTCGACACACATACATATCTTAATACATTTTAAAGCTTTTGAAATGTTGCAATATAAGTTGCTGTAACTCCAAAGCTTGCTTTATGCCACACACAATTCCTCTCATGAGTCCTACTTTTGTTGCTGCCTTGAAATTTAGACAAAGAGATAGATCAGCAGTATTTTGTCAGACTACCTTACATTATAAAGGCAGCATATAAGGAATTTAGCGATAACCAATAAACTGAACTAATTTAACAACAGAAACAGTTTTCACCAAATATTAACCAAGAGGACATAACCTGCCAGATCATAGAAATTTACCAAAATATAGGAAAGGCATCAATATTCCCCACATTTTCCACTGAAGTTTTAGATACTCTTTCCACACTTTAAAACAGTACATCACATCTTGGGTTAAACTTCTAGTTAAATACTTTTTATTATATTTGAATAACAAATTTTTCTATTATTTTTACTGCTTTCTCTCCTTTGAATTATTAGTTCCTCTGTTAGTCCTAGCACTTGGATTTACTGTTTATTCTTGCTACTTTCCTTCTTTTTAACACATCCTTAGCCATCTCTAAGTACATTTGACTGCTGTAGAATCAGGATTCCATTCTATCTGTGACTAATGCTCAGTTACCTGGGTAGTCCGAATTGAAATATAATCACTATGGTGCAGCAATGTGGTTTCCAAAACAGGTGTAGCGATGAAAATGTTTTTCTTCTACCAACTCAGGCTTAGTGGTTGGGGCCTGCAAATGACCTGACAAAAGACAGATGAGCAGGAGAAAAGACTAAGTTTACTCACATTCATTAGGGTTCACAAACAAGGGGCTCACTGAAAAGCTAGAGTTAAGGGTTTATATATATCATTGTAATAAGAACAGGGTCAAGACTTCAAGAGAAAACATATGGCAGGAAACTAATGAGGAACAAGTGCAAGGTACAAAAAAAGTCTGATAAGATTTTGTCTTTGTAATTTCTCATCCAGGTGTGAGTGGACTGTCTACTTTCTGACTATAAACCTACCAAAGAGAGATTTAGTTCAGATAAGTTGTGTGTGTGTGTGTGTGTGTGTGCGTGTTTCTGCAGTTAGTGGTTGTTCAGATGTTTTCATTTTAAAATAATCGTTCCACATCAGCAGGTTCAGGTGAATCCCATCACAGGTGATACACTCTCAAATGGTTGAGAAAATAAAATCGGCTCTACTGGACATTGGCCAAAACACATTTGAATTATTTTGATTACTTCTTATTAATCATATTCATATGATTTACAAACTCATTCGTGCATTGTAATCGAAAACCATTAATTTCAATTTCCACACCATGGGAGATTGAACCCTGGCTTCACCACTTGTCTGATTTGTGAATTTAGGAACATTTTCTAAATTTCCTGAGTTTCAGCAACTTATTAAGAAAAAAATTAGATATATGTTAAGACACAAAGTAATAAGAATTAAAAAGGACTACAAAATAAATTAGTATTTTAAATTCCAAGTAAAATAATAATTAAGTTTTATACCAACTAATATGTACAAAATATTTTTAATGTACATAACATTTTTGCATGTGTATTTTGTTTGTTTGTTTTTTAATTTTTTTTTATTTCAGCATATCATGAGGGTACAAATGTTAAGGTTACATACATTGCCCTTGCCCCCTCCCCCCTCCAGTCAGAGCCTCAAGCCTAACCATCTCCCAGACGGTGCACATCACACTCATTATGTATGTATATACCCACCCCCTCCTCTCCCCTCCCGTCTGCCCGACACCCGATAAATGTTGTTCCTGTGTGTCCACTTAGGTGTTGATCAGCTAATACCAATTAGCTGGTGAGTACATTGCATGTGTATTTTTTATCAGGGAAGCATAGTATGGTTGTTTAGCTTTATTATCATGAAAGGTTTACATGGAAGAGTTACACTTTCAAAATGAGTTTTTTGAAGCACTGTGGGGAACTAGTCCCCAAAGAAACAAACATAACTGGTGAAAATTATATTTAAAAGTGCAATCATTAAAAAAAACTCTAGAAATTGATCTAAAAGTATGCAAAAAATATAGAAAGCTTTATTTTAGAAATATCTACTAAAACTCAATAAAAATAATGGCATTTAAACCACAACCTGCTCCTTCTTTCTGTACTTCTAGCTTTCTGCATGTCAGAAATTTCACTCTGGGTGGGTGAACTCAAGAACACAGGGCTCCTCCCTCCAGGGTACAGTTGAAGCCTGTGGTACCCTCACAGGATACCGTTTCTCATCCTACCCAGCTGTGTGTTGCAGAGGCTAACTTATAGGTGAGTGTATCCAAGAGGTTATATTAAATAGTATCCTATCCTCTACCCAGATCCCACTTGTAGAGCTAAGGCTCTTCCTCAGGTCTGGCAGGCTAAAGATCCTGGGGCCCTGGATTCCATCACACCTGCTTGCTCAGAGGGCAAAGGTTTCAATTCAAGGGATGCAAACAAAGAAGATAAGAGTCTACTGCCTCCAACCAGTGTTTAACTTGTATCCAAAAGGTGTTTCTCCAAAAGAAGCAGGATCCTGTGTCCTACCACAACTCCAGAACAGTGGTTCAGACATTTTGCACAGGGAGAGAGGCAATTTATAAGAACATTGAGCTTGAAAGCTATAATTACTACTCTAATAGTACACAGTATGGGGCCAAGGAAGGCAGTTTCATGCGTCAGAAGTCCATAAGCAAACTATGGCCATCGCGGGCTATCCAGAGACTCCAGCAGACATGAGAAGAGAATGCCAAACCCTCTACAAAGAAGGTGGCTTGTGAGGAGGGGGAGAGACCACAAATGGGAGTGCTGGCTGTATGGTGTTTGGGCCAAATTAGAAAGCCTTTTGTTGGTGGTGGTCCCATTTGTGGTGGGCCAATTTGCATAAATCAGCATAAATGAGCTAAGTAAAATTTGTCAGTGAGGAACATGTTGCCTTATCTTCAGATCAATTTTTACTTCTTAATCATGAATAAATGAGTCTAGCTATTATTATCTTCACAAATTTATTATAGTTTAAATACTATGATTCCAGTAAAAATGTATAAAGCCCTTACTTATTATTATTTGCCTATTTTTCACAACTATTAAATATATTTCAAGATCTTTTGGAGGGAGAGTGTTTTACATACACAAATCAAGGTGTCACTTTGAAATACCTTATATCTGAGGAAAGTCAAGCTTTGGCTTTAAAATCAAGTTGGTATTTTATGCCTTTCTGTTTTTACGTATATTGCTCATAATAAATTCTATTTATGTAGCATAGATTTTATTATTTGTATGAAGAACGTTACATATTAAATATTTGTTCTTTAAAATATTTTTATTTGATAATGCTAAAATATTTTAAATGCCAACATATAAGAAGCTATAAAATGGATCATTTAAAAACTTCATTTCACATGTAATATTTGGACAAATAATAGAGTGTATCCTAATGTATATAGTCTTTGAAACTATATTAATGCCTAAATTAATTTATACAAGCTCTAGGTGATTCTCACATTTTTACGTGTTCAAAAGAATCCACTATTCTCTATATACATCAATATATTGCTATCATGCAATAGCTGATTCTTACTGCTGAGAGATACCAACATATTTTCATGTCTGGACCTTGTTATTTCCTTCTGTTTATTATAAAATATTAAATATGTTATGAAATAAATCTTAAAGAATCAATTTTTGGTGTCCTCTTAATCAGCTCCAGGATAGGCAAATAACAGACACATTAAAAAAATCAATGTAGACTGGCCTCCCAACACTGAGCTGACTGGTGGAATGTGCTCAGTCATCCCTATCTTCTGCTATCTTCCATTCCCATGTAATTTGCTGTTGTCATTGCTGCTGCTGTTAAGACTGGCAGGTCCATGTAATTCCTGAAATTGTTATACTCCTGGAGTTTGTAGACTGTAGTTCATGAGAGTATTATCCTGACAGCCTGAAATTAGAATCTTAGAATTTTAAAATAGAAAAGTGTATTTACATCTGAGTATTTAATGAAGAATGTTGAATACAACTCTCTAAACTAACACTTGGATTGTAAAGACTAGTTGAGGAAAGAGAAAAGAAAATGGCATTTGTAAATTCCTTTATGGACGGATAGGAAGAGATATTGAATAGAGATAAGTTAACACTGGCTCAAATAAGAATAACAGGTATTTCGATTGTAACAGATACAACTGAATTGTCAATTTCAAACATTTGAACTCATTCTTAAGAACAGTACAGTAGTTACATAAATATGAATATATGAAAGTTTATGAAAATACATATATTTGAGTCCTAATACTCAAAACAAATCTATTGTTTTAGGTGCTATTGTAATATGCAATATGCAAAATAAAACAATTAAAGAATACATTAGTTTTTCCCAAGGCTTTTAAAAACTGTATCATATATATTGAAAATATAATGGTATAGTACTTTAGGGAATGAAACAAACTTTCTTCCCTATCAACAACATAATGAATTTTTCTTATTCCAAATAAAATTCCCTGTATAATATTTTTACTAAAAACCCAAAAATGTGGAATTTTGGTAGCAAGTAAATAATTAATGATTAAGAATAATAAATCAAGCCAGAGCACAAAATACTCAACTTCCAAGTTTCAATAGAGTATTTCTTAAACCTCAAAGATTTATATATATACATATATATTAATTTTCAGTGTACTTTTATGTTGAAAATAATATTCTCCTTGAAAATCCTGCTTAAAATTTCATCATTTTCACTCTTGTGCAATATTTGAACCTAAAACAAGCAATATAGTTCCTCAATTTTAATAGACAAGTTTACAAATAACTATATTCTTTTTTTGAAAAGAAAGTATATCATTTGTAAATACAATGTTTCAGAAGAAAATAAATAATGTAGTAGGAGCTTACAGCAAACTTTGTTCCCCTTTAAACACAAATGATTCACATAATTTTATAAGCAGCAGTACTTTCTGGAGAAGTAGTCTCCCAAGTGGCTTTAAGGTATGCTAGAAGTAAAAAATTCAATTCATTTCATTGCAAATGTTAAAAAAATTCAAATTGTAAACAGCATTTTTGATTTCTTTTGTTGGTAATTGTAATACTTTGTTAATATATAACTCTGTATAACATGAATAAAATGTATGAATCAATAAGCAAATATTGAAGGCATATGTTCCAATAATTTACTGTAGACACATTAAAAATAGAGATTTCTCCTCTGAGGAGTAAAAGAACAGAGAAGATGTTAAAAGATTCTTTGATTTCACCATTTATTTAGAAGTGGATACTCCGTATTTTAACCTCTTCATAATTTCATGAAATGAATATTTCATTGAATTTTGAATTTATGTACGTTCTAGATTCCTAATTCTCCAAGTTAGCAAATAAAGCTAAAAGTTACTTCTTTTGAATTAGTGAAAAATATGAAGATATAAGAAAATATTTTTACTACCTTGTCTTCAATATTTGATTATTTAAGATTTTAAATGCTTTGTCAGTTACTGGTCAAAGTCTTCTACTTAAAAAAATGAAAAAAGCCATTAGCTGAAATGTGAGTCTTATTTTTCTCCTGCAAAATCCTGATGCTAAGTGAACATCTGGTAAATATCTAAAAACAACAATTCCATTAATATTGATGGGAAAATTGTGATGTATTTCGTTCTTTCCCCAAATATCCAGTTATCAGATAAAAAAGCATATTAATTGAAAAGTGAAAACTATTTTATAAGTTGTAAATATATTGAAAGTAAGCAAATAGAAGTTGTACATAAACTGTCATGAAGTGAAAGGTTGTTGAACCACCTAGGAGGAAATTAAAACCTGTTTGTGGGTGGTGGATAGTGAAGGTGGATCAAAGGAGTCCTTCTTAAGGTACACTCTTCTTTCTGCACTATTTTTTTCATTAATTTTGCAAACTTTTGGTAGCTCATGGTCAGCTTACACTCATACTACATGTATAAATACAGTTGTAGCACAGTAAAACAATAATATGGTAAAGTAGAGGCTAAAAAAAGAGTATTTCTAAATATCTGGAAGGACCAAAAATAGTGGAGACACAAGATAAACTAAAGAGTTGGGGAAGATGCTATTTCTTCATTTTTCTCACTTGGCATTTACATGAAACAAAATGGTTTGGGTTTATTTTCACACAAATTTAGATTTGTTCCATGATTTTTTTTTTCCACAAATGGCTGTGCTGATTAAATTTATGGTTGTGGATCTCTGATAATGTAATTTAAAAATATCCTCTTAAATTTATTTACTATGCATGGAGTAAAAACTCTAATATCAGGGCTATTTTTGCATGTGCCACATTAATACATCAACATTTTATTTTCTCATCTTTTAAAAAATATATGGCTAAACAGGCTAGAGTTTACTTCATTTTGTTATGCTGTCATAGTTTTATCATTATATTAGATATATAGCTTAAACACTGGTTAAAAAGTAGACATCTATAATATCTAACCTTAAGATTAACCCATATATAAGGAGTTTCAAACTCAGCTTCAATCTACTCAGATTTACTGTAAGCACATTGTCTGCAAACTGACTTCTGAGCATTGGGAGGTACAGAAAAAGTCACATAGCTCTCTTGAAAAGAAAAATGAAAATGCATAGCAATTTTTTCTATTGAATAAAATGTTTCAAATAATTTGTTGTTAGTTCTTATTGTCATTTTAATATTGCTTTTTGTTAAGACAAGTATAAATTATAATATAATCTCTTTGCAATGACATTTTCAGAATACCTTTGTATGCCACAGGCAAGTTATTATTCAGAAAAAAATGCAACTATAAGCAATAAATCTTGGAATGGCATTTTTTATTGAATAACAATTTATTGTAAACTTTTCACTATATATTTGGTTAAATCATTGATACGTGTTTTTACTGCTCTTTTAAGCAAACTAAGCATATTTTGGGGAAGAAAACTCGTGTAATGCCACTTTCTAGTACATTGGCAATTAAATTTCTACATGAGCTTTGGAGGGCACAAATATTCAAACTCTAGCACGAAACTACCATGAAGTTTATTCCTTGGATGTTTGTTTCCTCAACTGATGAGTCCATCAAAATAATTCTTTATTCCCGATATTATAATTTTTTATATATAATCTTTTCTTTGGGTCTTTTATATTTTCCATCTCTATGCTGAAATCCCTATGTACTCATACATGTTATCCCTGTTTGCTGTCACAGCAGGCTTATTTGACAGCCCTGTTTTTCTCCATTACTCTACAACATTCCATCTCTCCTTGGTATTTCAAGTCCACTGGTTGTCCTGAAACCTCAGCTCACTGATCATTTGTTAAAAAGTTGTTTGTAATTTATCTATTCTTTTTTTTCCCTTATTTCTCATTGTTATGGTAGAGGTAGTATTTTCTGTCCAACATTCTAGGTGGAAGCAGAACTCTAAGTGGCTATTTATAAACAGCAAATATTTTTCTGCCCTTATGAAATTATTTGTAATTTTAATTATTATATATATGCAATTTTATTTTATGTTAGCACACAATAAAATTAAGTGTTATATAAAACATAACTACTTATGGTTATCACATTCTCTTCATCTGTCCTTGAGTTACTTTTATATTGTACACATTAAGTATATTAAAGAAAAGCTACAGTATATTTGATTATCCTTCTCCCATGGCATAAGATATACTGATGAAAAGCCTATATAAAAAATGGATGAGTAGTTCATGTTTAATCCTCCCCACTCAAAATTAACATGAAATTAACTGCACTGGGGGGAATTGGTAATTAAGATGACTGGAAATCAGGTTGGTCAATAGTATTATGAAATAAAAATTTAAGAGCAGTTCTTTGTGGTTTAAAATTACTTAGCACAACGTAATGACTTGAAATCTAATCCACTTGAAGGAAAGGGATGAATAATGCAGCAAAAATGTTAAAGATAAAATGTGACTATATCAAAATTTAGCTTAGAATAAATTTTAATCCCAGAAAATAGGAAAGTTAGAAATACGGAGGAATGCAATTAAATTTTTTTAAAATTTTCTCCTTTTTAAAACAACTTGGTTTGAATAAATGCAAAACTGATAAAACAATCTTGCTTGTGGTGTCATGTTGTCTGGAATATTTATGAGTAAACAACACCAGGAAAACAAACAATGCAGAGTAAAATTTATGTTTGTCATTTAAGCAGTATTATAAGTTTGTAAATAGTTGGTTACATCACTTAATCATTTTTCACTATAAATTAACCTGATTAGTTGTCTCTACATTATTGAAGCAAATTAAATACTTGTAAGATGGTTATATTTAATTTCTCTGTGAACCTAATGAAAATACTGAATCATGCCTCTTTTCTAAAGGGAGAGGGAATATTGACTGGGAAAGCACACAACTTTCACTTCCACTTCAAAAACTCTGAATAAAGAAATATTTTCCCCTTGAATAAAAGACTTTTTTGTCTTATGTAAAAATAATGCCCCTCCCTAGAAATAACAGTGTTACAAAGTTAGTAAACTGGATAGTAGTTTTATTCAATCAACCTAAACAACTCAAACAGAAAAGGATAGACGATGCTGACACTAAGTTTAAGTCATAGTCTGTAAAAATTATCTAGGGTCAGGTCATGGCATTTCAAATTTAAACTTTTTCTCATATAGGCAATTCCACTTCTACAGCAAGCAATTATATTAAGCAAAATCATACTAGCATTAGTATCTATATTAGACTAGATGAAATTTTAGGACACTACAAATAGAACACTACAAAATCATAGAACACTAAAACCTTTAGTAGTGTACCTATCTGTGTGAAATGTTTAGGTTACAAGTAAATAAAGGTAATTCTTCTATTAAAATAAAATAAAACAAAATAAAATGGTTATCTACTATAAATTTGATACATCAGGTCTACATGACTTAGCAAAGGATTTGAATTATAGAATAGGTTTAATATCCTATAAATATGTTTAACGTTCTATAATTAGAATATGTTTTTAAAAGTTAGGTTTTGTTACTTATAAATGAATATTACAATGGTGATTAGGGTAGCAAAATGCAAACAAATAAAAAAATGTAAAATAACCCTACATATCTTCTCTGCTCTTTTAAGAATTAGAGTATACCCATAAATTCCTCATTTTTACGTTTGTTTTCATATATTCTTATGGAACACCAAGAAAACCTTCAATTTAACTTGTGGTAAGAGAATTATCACTAATTTTTAAAAATATTTATTTAAGAGACATCTTTTTGATACATTAGATTCAGATAGTAAGCAGATAATCAAAAGTTGAGTTCAGAAAGTTTCCCAAGACTAACTAGCTAATTATGAGGAAATCCAAATATTTTACCCTAGGCACAGTGTGTTTCCCAGGATACTATCAAAGATAATACACAGAACCATTTTTTCAGATGACCTAAATAAAAATTATCTACATCAGATAAGATGGCATTTTTGACCTCATGATAGACTGGATTATTTGTCCCAAGTCCTTACTTTGTTCTTGTAAAGGTCCTGTCTCAACATACTTTGCCACTGACATTTCAGTGCCTCCCATTAGGATGGGCAATATATAATGTCTGAGACAGTGACTTGGGGCTTGAAAATGTGAGTTCCTTTGATTAACGCAATATCAGAGGACATGGCACAAGTAGAGGCTTTAATGCGTTTGCAAATTTTCACTTGTCTTCTTGAGTTTCCATCACCTAGCATGAGTAAAGCACACCCTGGCGGGGGAGAAGCCAGGCGCAGTGCACATGATGACAAAAACACCACAAAGGTAACAATGCAAATGCTTTGGGTATTAAGCTTCAGTGGATTTAATCCTTATGGAAATACAGACCTAGCTTAGTCAGAACACTTTACTCTTGTAAAGAAAGAGTATAAACCTTAAGTTTGCTCATATGTATGAAATTTCCAAAATTCTGATATTGTCTGATTATTAATTTTGAATAAACATTTTTGTTTTAGAATAGGTTTAAAGTTACAGAAAAAATGCAATTTAGTGTGGAGTTCCCATACACTTCACACTTGTTTTCCGCATTTATTTATATCTTAAGAGAATAGCACATTTTTTACAATGAAGCAATAGGGATACATTATGGTTACCTAAAGTCCATGATTTATTCAAATTTCCTCAGTTTTTCCCAATTATGCTTTTTCTTTAATGTGTTTAAAGATTTCATCCTGGATTCCATGTTATATTTAGTAGCCATATCCCCTTAGACTCTTTCCCGTTTTTAACGACTTTGAGAGTTTTGAAGATTACAGTAAGGTATTTTTTAGAGTGTTTCTTAAGTGGAGCTTGTCTGATTTTTTTCTCATGGTTAGATAGAAGTAATGTGTGTATGTGAGTGTATGTTTTACATTTTTTTCTTTTTTATAGTTTACTGTAGTATAATTAATATGCAAAGAACCACACATATTTGATGAGTACAATTTGAAGTGTTTGAATATATGCAAACATTGTGATGCCATCACCACAACCAATAATAGAGATATCCCATACCTCCCAAGGTTTCCTTGCATACCTTTGTGTGTTTGTGTTTGTAGTAAGAAAACTTGAGATCTAACGTCTTAACAAATTTTGAAATTAACAATACTGTACTGTTAATTACAGACATTGTGTTGTACACTAGGTCTCTTGAATTTATTCATCTAGCATAATTGAAGCTTTATACCCATTGAACAACTCCCCATTTCCACCATCTCTGAGCCCTTAGAAACCACTATTCTGTTCTTTGCTTCTAAGAGTTTGACTTTTATAGATATTTAGTATAAGTGGAATCATGTAATATTTGTCTTTTTGTGGCCAGTTTATTTCACTTAGCATAATGCCTTCAAGGTAATAAAGGTAATCTTTTGAAAAAGATCACAGAGGTAAAGTTCCATTCTCGTTACATCATATCAAGGGTACATAATATCAAATTGAGTTATCACTGTTGATGTAAAGACTGAGCATTTGGCTTAAGTTAGTGTGTGTCAGGTTTTTCTAAAGTTACTCTGTCTTTCACTTTTTTTAAATTTTCTCATTCTTTACTATACGAATGAAATTCTGTTAAAGACTACAGATTGTTCCAGGTCATTAAGGGCAGAATGTCTTCATAAATTATTTAGAATTCTTCTGGATGAGATACTTGTTATCCCCCTCCACTTATTTGTTTATACAATCATTTGTTTACATTAGCATAGACACATGATTATTTATATTATATTTAGAATTATAATCTGATAATATTTTAATTCAAATTATTCCATCTTTGGCCACTGAGAGTTCTTTCAGTTAGCTCCTATGTTCCTTTGACATATTTTTGTTTGTTTGTTGGCTTGTT
>CAUYRT010091527.1:0-33825 GCA_963574885.1 Lepilemur ruficaudatus | reverse complement strand
GTCAACTCCCTGAGGCAGAGCGGTGAGAACCAGTCCATGCTGAGACGAAAACATTCTGGGAACAGAAAACAGTGGTGGGAAGAGCTGGGGTAGACTGGGACAGATGCCAAAAGAACAGTGTTAAAAATAAAGACGCTGCAGCCGGGAAGCGCTGCAGCCTTGTACCATCTTTGTGTGTCTGTTGTTTGTTGTTTGTCTTCTGTGTTCACTTCTCCTCCCCAAGTGGGGCCACAACAAATTTCATAAGGCTAAATATATCAGAAGAAATTTTGAAGTCCGATCTATTTAAGAGAACAGAATATGCATTAGAATGTCACCTATGAAACACAGTAATTGTTAATATAAATGAACACTTTCATTTTATTTTAGTATTTTAGTTTGAAGATTATCTGTATATATGGATGTATCTATCAATATTTTCCTCTATCTGTCATTCCATATGTCTTTCTGTGTATCAGTCATTATAACGTATTATCCCTGTAACAGTACCCTATTTCAGTTACTCTGGATTTAAACATTAATAACTGTGTTTCAATGCATATATTTTGAGAAAATACATAGAGCTTTAAATAATATTGGTATATCCTAAAAATAAGGTCATAAATTTTGACTAAAGCCAAAACTTATTTTGATTGTAATAAAACCAACAGTCATATCAGCCACAAATAAAACTGGTGTAAATCTCAGGAGTTACATATGGAATAAACTATACTTTCTACTTTTATAATTTTCTATTCTCATCTATAAAATTTCTTTGATAATTCAAATTTTACTCAAGTTCCTTCATCTTCATTTATATCATTCAAAGGAAAGGAAGAACAAACTGCAAAATATCCAACAACACGATTTGAGTTTTTCTCCCTAAGGGAAACAATAATTTGTCTAGGCTATAATGTTGCCAACAGTGCTACCAGAAATTTGCAGAGCAGTTTTGGATCAGAGCAGCTGGAGGGTGGTGGTAGAGGATGTTTCCATGTTTTCATTTTACTGAGGTTTTATAAAAAGAACCCTTGTGCAACAATATATTTAATCGTGCTAAAAACTGTTTAGGCAGTTTGAGTGAGGCTAAACTGGAACACTTAAAATATAATAAAAGCTAAGGTCCTGAGAGTTTTGTCTAAGCAATGGAAGAGTACAATTTGACAAGCATTTTTTTCTTTGCCCATTTTCATCCTTACTTTCCTTTATTCAAAATGTCACCAATTTACAGTTCAGTTGGCATTTTGGATGAAAAGAAATCACCTTTTTTCCAAATGTGCATGAGGTTGATTATGTCTTTGAATGAACTATCATTTTATCTAAGCAACAGTAACATCTTTAAAGCCCTTTTTTCCCCATTGACCTACATCTCTGTTCCAGATTATTAAGTGTAAAACCAGCAATTCAATCATTTTTTATCCTTGATAACATAGTCTTATCTAATATTTGCCTTGTGGATATAATTTGAAAGGGAGAATTTCATTAACATTTAAGCTCAGTGAACACATAAGGAAATGCAATTCGTCTGTGATAAATATTCTAATTTCAGCAAATGTCCTATCTTATTTTCCCTGTAGATTTCTATCTGTGGGAACATATATTACTGCTTATGTTACAAATTTAAAACATAGTCATATAAATAGTTTTAGGCAGTCCAAATGCAGCTTTCCTTTTTGGTATTTGCTAATGCAGCTACATAAATTAAATGCCATTGATATCTTATGATCTTATGGCTAGACAGACATAAAATGTTTCAGCATTTCCCAAAACTTTTGAAGATAGAGGGATAATTTTTTAAATAGGGTGACAATGTATAATATATGTTCCCAAATTCAGAGTCAGAGACAAATTGTAGCAAAGATCTAAATATTTTTGATACAACAAAGAAAATATTTTATTGGTGTGAAGTACCTTTAAAACTGCCTCACTTATAAAGGTATATAATAGACATATGTCCTTAGGAGATATCAAAGAATCTCCGTGACAATGATTTTAAAATTAAAACACCTTGATCATCTCACTTATCACAAAGTTTGCCAGAGCAACAACAAAAAGACAGAGTATAATTGAATGTTAGGAAATTCCCCTTCATGAAAAAATATAATTTATTGTTATTAAAAATAATAAAAGGACAAATGCTACTATAGAACAATGGAAGGACAGGCAATTGTCTAAGGAGAAACAAAGGGGTCACAAAATGTTTAAAAGATGTCAAACAATAGTAACGCTGAAATACAAATTAAAATCATAAAATGTGATTTTTCCTTTTCTATCTCCTATTAATCACAATTCTTGGTTCTTGACACATGTGAATCATTTATCTATTAATGGCCTACCTTTATTTGTTCAGTTAATTATTTCATTTACTTAATAATAAAAACTCATCATTCAAAACTGAATTTACAGTATTAAAATAACCCATGTCTAACATCTGACTATTTGGGGCCAGGTGCTACCCGACCATCACAATCCTTTCCTATACCCAAGAGGCTCTCATTAGGAATCTTGCATTCACCTTGCCCTTTATTTATTTTAAAGTGCATTCCTTAAGTATACATGCGGTATTGTTTCTAACTTTGGAAAAAGTGCACAATGCTTCATGTAATAGTTTTTCTTTCCTCCACGGGTTTCATAATGTATTGCTAAAATTCATCTGAATTGTAACTTTAGTGCAAATCTATGTTATGGGATTATTTTGAGATAGGATACTCATACATTGTGGCAAATATCATAGTTTATTCTTTCACTTTCAGTGTTGCGTTTGGATTATTTTGAGCAAAAAGTTTTAAAAAAAGATGTTTTATGGACCCAAATAACAGAGTCCAAAAGCCTTACAACACTCAGGCTAGGAAATGACTTTCCTCATGCTATTTTGACACCTGTGTAACTTAATAGTGAAAAATAGCCTGCTGATATGTATTTTTTTAAAGAAAGAAATATGTATTAAACTATTAAACACACACAACACTTTAATGTATTAAAAACATTTTGGCATCTCATATCATTTTTTAAAAGGTTAAAAGGGAGCATTGTTTTCATTCATTTATTTCACTGTTTTGTGTTTCTTTTCACTGTCCTTTGTTTTTCTAAAACTGTAAAATGCAAGTGTTATTTTCATCTGTGACTTTATAAATGTAAAATAGTTGTACAATTTAGTAAATATAAATTGAAAGGAAAGATTCCTTGAAATCCCCCCACTCAGAGCAAACAAAACACATGTGGGTGCTGATCTCTCATTCACTTCTCTTCAAAGTAAAAATGTACAAACACAATTTTATGTATACTTTTTAATATAACATGTTATATTACAAGGTCATTGAACTCCTGAAAGATTCATTTCAAACAGGACATATCCAAGGCACATAGCCACCATACTGGCCCAAGTCAATGTGAAGGAGAATATTCTACAAGTTGTAAGATAAAAGCATCAAGCAACTTGCAAAGGAAAACCCATTAAACTTATAGCAGACTTCTCAGAGGAAACTTTTCAAGCCAGAAAAAATGGAGTCCTGTATAGCCTTCTTAAATAGAATAACTATCAGCCAGAATTCTGTATCCTGCAAAGCTAAGTTTCATAAATGAAGGAGAAATAAAGTGTTTTCCAGATAAGCAAACACTAAGGTAATTCATCACTACTAGACTTGCCCTAAAAGAAATCATTGAAAGTCCTCTAAACATCACAGAGAAAAACTGATACCTGCCAGTGTAAAAACAACAAAAAGTAAAATCTCATAATTTTTATAAAACAATAACACAATGAAGAATACAAACAAACAGCAAGCAACATAATGACTGGTACAGTACCCTCACATATCAATATTAGCATTGAATATAAAGTCCAAATGCCCTACATAAAAGATATAGGTTGGCAGATGGAGTAAAAAAACACAATTCAGGAAACCCATTGAATTCATAAATGTTCTTATAGCCTTATGGTAAAGAAGTGGGAAAGAGTATTTCATGCAAATGAAAACCAAAATTGAGCAGGAGTGGCTATTCTTATATCAGATAAAATAGACTTTGAATTGAGAACAGTATAAAAAGATAAAGACTTTATAAAGATAAAGGAATCAATTAAAAAAGAAGATAAAACAATCCTAAATATATATGCACCTAACATAGGAGCGCCCAGATTCATATAACAAATACTACAAGACTTAAGGAAAAAAATAAACTGCAATATCATAATAGCTGGAGATTTGAGCACTCTGCTGACAGAACTAGATGGATATTCAAGGCAAAGATCAAAAAAGAGACTGGATACAAATAAGACTCTAGAACAAGGGGAACTCACAGATATTTACAGAACATTCTACCCCAAAACTTCAGAATACACATTCTTTTCATCAACACATGGAACACTTTCCAAAATAGATCATATGTTAGGCCACAAAATATTCTGTCTTCAAAACTTTTTAAACTGTCTCATTTTAGCTCACAATTATTAATTTTAAAAGTTTCCATTTTAAGTCAATCATTAAATGAGATGAAGGATGATGAAATACATACTGCTTTAAAAGGTAGTTAAAGAGTTTACTACTCCCCTTTATTGTAGCCACACAATTGGGACCAAACCTGTGAAACATCAGAGATAGAAGTTTGGGAGAAAGGTGGACCACGGATCAGATTTAAGGTGTTGAGTAGCTATCCAAAGCTATTGTGTTGTAGAAAGAATGAAATTCTAAAACATCTTTTGAGGAATAAAAGAAACTCTGCTGGTGCCATGTGAGATTTAAAATACATGCCTAAATTGATAGTATTCTAGTTTCTGTTGTCGCAAATCTATCTATGTTTGTCACACCTTTCTGCAGTCCCTCGGTGACCAGGACTGTGACTAAATTTAGCAAACAGATCCAGGACTCCCGTTTTTAATTTTTGCTTTTGTACAGTCTCATAAGATTTATACATAAGTATAGATCATTCATGGAATAATTTATTCATTCGTGCAGTCACTAATTCATTCATTCACTCAACTATTTGAGATTTGAATGAATCTCAGATTTTACCTGATTGTGATTTTACTCACAATCAAGTACCAGTGAAAATTATCTAAAGTTGTCCCTGATTTTGAATGTTTTTTTCCTGAATGATATAACCATGCTGAGTAATGTTTCTGAGATTGAAGAACTGCACAAATTGTTCAACTTTACTTCAAAATGATATTTTAATTTTCTAAACTTCAACATTAAATGGCAGGATCATTAGCATATAATCAGGGAGAAAAGAAAAAAAAAATAGTTAATACCTCCAGAGAAATAGAATAAAACATATTGCATGTATCCTCCCAACTGAAAGGACCAACAAAACATACAAAGTATATAAAACATGTATGACTCATAAGACATTGCAATTAGAAAGAAACATGGTCCTTGACAGATAAGAAACAAATAAGGTAATCCCACTGATTTCCCCAGTTTATTGCTGTGAGAGTTTCCAGATTATGGTGCAAAGAAGGAGGGACTTTGAGTTGTAGACGAGCTAAGAGTCTGGGAAGAACATGGAGCTCTAGTTAGCAAAACAGAATATTGAAGAAGAGATAGCTAGATATAGAAAAAAAGAACTCAAGATTTCTAAAAGGAAATCAAAACAAAACAAAATATGGAACAGAAAATGGGCCCAAGAAAGAAAATAATAAATAAATGAAATCACTGAAATAGAAAACACATAACAAAAGTGAGAAAAATCAATAAAATAAAAACCTAGTTCTTAGAGAAGATCAAAAAAATTGATGAACTTCTAGTCAGACTGATCAAGAAAAACACGAGAAGACACAAATTATTAATATCAAGAATGAGAAAATTAACACTACTACAGAGTCTATAAATGTTCAAAAGAAAAATAAGGGATTACTTTGAACAACTTTACATGAATAAATTCTGTTCTCCTTTGTTGGGAACTCTGTTGCTCAGTATAGAGAGGGAGAGGTACTCTGCCTTTTGGCTTATGCAGGTAGGTGTCCACTGCAGTGTTGCTGGCAATGTGAGTCAGTTGGAACTCAGACCTCAGGGAGGGTGTTTGGGTGCCAGCGGTGGTGGACTAGGTTTAGTAATCCTCAGTTCCCAGGTTCCTGGATTGTGTGCTTGAGTCCCGCTCTGGAAGAACATTCAGGCAGGAGAGGGGCAGGTGCACCGTGGGTTTGTAACACTGCTGCTCTCCTGCATCTACCCTGTGGTTGTCACAAACCACACAGATTGTGGGGAATGTTCATGTGAAGGAGCAGGCTTGTCCTCAGGCCACTGCTGAAAGCTCAGGTTTGGGCAGGGAAGGTCCCTGTCCATGATGGCAGTGGAGGTGGGTATCTCCTGGTGCCTTCATCCCCGAGCAGAAGCAAGAGCCATCACAGGGGGGCAAAGCCCACTCAGTGGCATCAGCTGGGGCTGGCAGTGATATGTGTCTGGCCCTACCAGGTTCTCTGGCAGTGGGAGCCATGGTGGGGGGTGGAGTCGACTTGGCGGCATTAGTAGGGGCCAGTAGCTTTGTGGTTTTGCTTCTGCTGGGGCCTCCTGACAGTGGCAGCAACAGTGACATGGTGTCACCTGACTCCGGGGCTCATAAGAGCATCTTGCTTCCCCACTGCTGGTCTGGCAGCAGCAACGAGGAAGTTGCGGTAGCGGAGCTGGCTCCTGGGCAGATGCAGCACTCAGGAGTTGGGCTTCCTGAATGGTGCTGGCTGCAGCACTCATGGCCCAGGAGCCTGTGGGATCCAACTGTGTTCCCTCCTTGGAGCAGTACTGTGTACTTTCCAGGCTGCTCCCATGTCAGTCTTGATGTTCAGGTAGGGAGAGGCCACCTTGTAGCTTAGATTATGACATCTACAGGGGGAGTGTGGGGTCCTTGGGGTCTCTCACTTGTCCTTTCCCCACACGTGTTCCTCTCCTGGGTACCACTGATCCAGCCTGGCTGGTTACCCTACTTCACTCTTGCTTTTTGTTTCTCTGTTGCTTCTCTGTTGATCCTGATGCTCTATCCCCAATGATCTATCCAACGTTGAATATCTACTCATCTCTTTCAGTGCTCTCCATGGGAGCAGCATGTGTTAGCTGTTTTAGTCTGCCATCTTGGTCACCATCTCTACAATTTCTCTTAACCGAATAAAGTTTAAATATTGAAACTCTATAGTTAGGAGTTTCAGTAAAAGATGATTTAGTAATGACATTCTTCTTTGATCTTCACTTTTAAGTAAATCCAACAGTATAAATGATATAGAATCTAAGATTCAAGTTTTATAATCTTCAGTACACTTTTGAAACACTAAAAATATTTTCTTTAAGAACAAATTTTCTCTATATTGAGGAACACTATTTTAATGACAGAATGACAGAAGGCACATATTGATTGAAGATTTTTTCCCTAAAGTATGATTTATGTCATGCTAATTAGGGGTTGCCTGCCCTTAAATAACTCTTCCCTGGATGACAGAAATTATCTCATTAAAACTCTTGTCTTACACACACACACACACACACACACACACACCTGTATAGACTCTTTCTGTCTGTTTTTAAAAGCTGATTTCTTGTCTGTATAAAATGCAGTTTAATGCAAGATGTGCCATCAATTTTTGAGGAAAATAAAAAAATATTAAATATCCATTTCTGCTCAAAGACATTTCTGATTTTTAATATTAATTAAATACTAAAGGTGTAACCAAAAATCAAAAAATGCAATATTTCTTGAGATTTTGTAGAATTAGCAGTATTTATCAATGGTTGATGTCTTCACACTCACTCTTTACATGTTGGTACATTTTATTTCAAAGTTGGTATTGTATGTCCTTGTCAAGGATTAAATCTGTCTCTATGATCATATATATGTATGTGTGTGTATATATATATCTTGAAAATATAAGAATGGCTAAATAATTCAGTGTCTTATAATAAAAATTATCTTTTGTCAAAAACAAGTGATAGATTACCTAAAATATATTAAAATCTTAAAGAAACAATATAAGATAACGTGGTATGAGTGCATAATTTTAGTGGAAAGACTTCTGGGTTTTACATTATTCCTTTAATGCTCACAAATTCTTCTGAAGAAAGTGTAAATGAGACTTGTTACACAGCTTGCTTAAACAAAAATATCTTAAATGCAGAAACAGAAAATCAAATGTGAGTCTGATTCATAGAAGAGCACAATACATATTCAAAAAGCAAATTATTTAAAATATAACTCCATATTTTTTAGAGGTACAAACTGTTGTAAAGTTGTACACTTTTTCTGCTGCTCAACTCTAGAGCCAGATTTAAAGGGCTCATGTAATTGGGTCAATTCTAACTGGATATCTCTTTTGATTAACCTAAAGTCAACCTACTGGTAGACTTACTTCCATAAAATACTTTTTTTTACCATATAATGATTAATAACTCATCATAATTATAAAGTTTGTCTGTACACATTCAAGGTAAGTATGGAGTCACTGGAGTAGTTTTAGCATTCTGGCCCCCATAGTTTCATTTCCTTTTTAACATTCTCTTTTAAGATAAAATGATAGATTTTTCCCTTTCATATCTGTTTAAAAAGGATCCCTACATGATGGCTTGTATTCTCTTCTTATTCTACTATGCTTTTCAACATTCTCCTTGGTTGAATGCAGAGGCTACATGCTTAGGATAATTACCTGCACATCAGCGTGACACAATTCCATGACATTTCAAGAAAGCCAGTTCTGCCAGGGATTATGGATGACACATCTTCAAATGTCAAATGTTCACAAGAATATTAGTAAGGCATTCTCCAAGAAAAGATTCATTAATTTGCAAACTGATTTATCAAGTTTCTCTTGATTGGCTAATTCTGATATTGTTTGGAAGAAGCCAGAAATGAAGCTTTAAGAGTTACATAAAGGTAAGGTTGTTCTTGAAAGAAATATAAGCAAGGGACAATATGTACCCTTGAACAACACTTGTGATGCCACATTTTTCTATATCCTGTTTGTGATGACTTGACTGCCTAAACTTTACAGAATCTCTGAAGTTGTAACAGACTGGGTTATATGTGATTTTCTTTAGGATTTCTTAGGAAGTCAGAAATTCACTGACAGTAAAAATGAAACCCCTGACCCTGCTATCAATGTATTTTGATAAACATTCAGGTAGTACTGTCCTCATACCAAACTATTTTGATGCCTTGAAACCAATAAGAATGTTCTTTTTTTTATCTTTAGGACATGAGGGACTTTTCTGAAAAAAACCTAAAAGCTTTTTGTTAATTTAGTGAAGAATTAGAGAACAGAAACTGTTGAGGTACTTAGAATAATATGGGGGAAAAAATGGGAAGGGTGTAAATAAAGAGAACAAAGAAAATTTGGGAAAAATTGTGTTTTCTTATGTAGGTCCTCGATTATTAGTTGACTATCTCTCAAATGAAGAACTTAAGAACAAGACAGGTACATGTTCTATCCTCAACTACTATAGAAAACAGGCCAATAATCCTAGAAGATTTAAGAAGACACCCCTTTCCCATAGCCATATAAACAATTGCCATCATGATATTCTCAAGTAGTAAGAAACCGTACGAATTTGCAGTACTACCTTTTAAGTTGGGTAAAATGATCACAACATGAGTTAATGGGTTTATAAATATCGCAATCTGTATTCCCATCTTGAAACTCATAACATGATTAGACTAATTTTCACATTTCTCACACATTTAAATATAGAAAAACTCATAAACCATATTGTCTGAATATATATACATTAATTTTCTCAATTAGACACTTTAGATTGTTTTTTCAAATCATGCGTGAATCATTTAAAATAAAACCTCATTGTCTATTCACTAAAGCTACCAAATTTCCTCCTAGCCTTTGCTTTGAATACAACGTGTTTTTACTCTCTGGCTGACAAAACCAAAAGCAGTGTAGGATTTTTCAATAAGGGAAAGACAGAGGGAATCATATGCTTATTCATAAAACAACCAAGCAAAACAAGCTGCCTAAGCAGAAATTCATTGCAGAGTCGATTTGTAGTCAAGCAGAACTGAGACAAAGAAGCCAGGTATGGCAGAGCTCCCACTGAGGTGGTCCTATTTTAAGCAGAGCCTCAAGCTTGTGAATAGAGTCCATTATTTTTTGCTATTTTAATTCAATACAAACAGAGCAAAGCAGATTCCAGTTCCACCAGCAAATTAGGTGGAGCTGAACAGAATGGATTTTAATAGGACAGAGCAGGCAAATGGAATCTGAGGGAAGGCGATAAAAGCAAGAGAGCCAAATTATTTTAAATTTTATTTTAATTTCTCATTTGATTAAAATAGATTTCAAAATATTTCAAAATGTCCAAATTAGATATTCTAAGATGAGTTTGAAATTTGGCAGAAGCATGCAAGGAAATAAATAGCTCAAACTGCAAATGAAGCCAGGAACAATGTAGATTTATAAAACATTTAGTTTATCTAAATTCTAGCTCCTAATAAATTGTAGAGCTGCCTAAACTATGTGTTACAAATGTTTTAATTTTTCAAATTCTATTTTACTTCATAGTGCTTACACAATTTTTTTAAAACAAATTAAGTTCTTTCCCAAATCAATATTTATGTGTGTGGGGATGGGGGGTAGGGGTTGTTCTTTGGTGTTTCTCTCTCTAGGCATCACTATATTCTAGAATTGTTTTTCCCAAAGTTAATATTAGTGTGTGTATGTATTCCTTAAAAGTTGTTATCAATGTAATCCAATTATAATCCTAATTTTAAACAATTTTATATCATTTAGGCATACAGAAAGTTGAATATATCCTTAAACCTGGAGAGGCAGGGCCACACACCTCTCCTGGAAGGCACAGAGGGTCCTAGAGCTCAGGCATCACCTGAAATAATACAGCACAAGGGCACCTTCCACCTAACTCTGTGTAACCTAAGCCCTAAGCACTGGTTCCTGTCAGTGGTCCACACATTCCTCCTTTTTTCTCTCCGTTACTCATTGCCTTCTTGCCAAAAACTGTAAGCACTTGCCATGATCTCATGATTCAGAACATCTTCATGAAAACCAGACATGGACATAAAACCACATAAAGATCAAATAAGATTAGCTTCATTATATTTCATTATTGACATCCTGGGAAATGATAAAACATAAAACTAATGCCTAAATAATTGTTGCCAAAGCAGTAAAGGATTGATAAAAATAAAGTATCTTGTTGAAGTCAGTAACTAAGTCATTGGATTTGGAATTAGTTTGAAACATAGGCTCATTTGCTTTTTAATTTTCCTGCATACTAGATGTCCTTGAAGGAGTAACAAATAAACATACAATGTGCTTCATATGCTACCAATGAAATGAAGCTGATTTACAGAGAGAGACTAAAAAGTACAATATTTTAGAGAGAGTTCTTAGAGAATGCCTCACTAAGAACATGGCATTTGGGCAGAGAGCTGATGAAACATAAAGCAAGAAACCTTTGTCGATGTCTGGAAAGAAAGAATCATAGAAATGGAGGAGCAAGTTCAGTGGCCCCGACAAGTAACAGGCTTGATACAATCAAGAATAGCTAGAAGGCTGCAAGTGTTGAAGATGTATACTTGAGAAAGAGAACAGCACAGGCTTTGGTTACATGTAGACAAGGAATATGTGATAAATATATTTTATATTAATAAATATTTATTCCTAGCACCGTTGTTCCTATTTAAGCGAAAAGCTGTCAACATTGGGAAAATGATAGACAAATAAGTGCTGGAAAATCTAAATTTGAATATAAGGGTATGTTTCCTTAAGGAAATTATAAATATATCTCCTGAATCCAATGTTCATAAATGAAACATGCTTAGAAACTTAGATGAGATTTTTCATCTCTATTCCTACATTTTAAAAAAAAATTTTGAAATAATGATAAATAATAAATAATAAAAATTTTTTGAAATAAAGTTTCAAAAGTATCCCTCCAACAATGCCCTTTAATTTTGCTTATAACTCTTTCTTATTTGTGAGATGACTGACCTTTTTTCTGTAACTTCGTTGGACAACAAATATATTTGCAAGATTTCATGCAATAATAATAAAATTTGTTACAGCGATAGTATTGTTAAAGGAAAGAAATATTTGATAATGTCTTTAATTAATGCTGTTCACTCATTTTTACTTTTAGTTATGCTAATATATATTTGGGATTTTAATATTTTAAAAAACATTTTCAAAATTATGGAACAGTTAAAATAGTACACAGAGTTCCTATTCTCTCTTTACCCTCTTGTACCCTACTTGTTAACATTTCACTACATTTTCTTTATCATTTTATCTCTGCATGTATATATGTGTGAGTCTGTGTGTATATACATAGGTATATGTCCATATATTATGTTATGACCCATTGGAGAATAAATAGCTGACATGATGCTTCTTACCCTTAAATATTTCTGAACATATTTCCTATAGAAAGAACATGATATGCATAAACACTATGCAATTATCCATTGTGCACAACAACCAATCAATTGTTTGTTGAAGAAATAGGGCAGTGATTTTGAAGATTGTTTCTCAGTTAGGGACACTCTGGTATTTCCTCGTTATTTGATTCAGTTAGTACATTTGGGGCAAGAATATCGAAGAAGTGATTTTGGATTTCTCTTAGAGAATCATTGGGAGACACACAATTATGAATTATCCTATAATTAGTAATGCTAATTGTGATCACTTAAGTTTGTATGGTCAGGTTTTTCCACTGAAGTTTACTATCATTTTCCTTTACTTTAATGGGTAGATATTTTGAGACTATGTAAATAGACTGATTTCATCAAACTTGCACCCATTTATTTTAGTATCCATTGATACTTGCCTGAACTAAGCATTACTAGTATGCAGATTTAAGAGATTTAAAGAAATCTGTTATTTTCTATATTTATTAGCTTACATTCTATTGTAAGTAAGAATTTTTCCTTTCCTCCTATTAATTAATTCATAGTATTAATAAAGTATTTCTATTATGTTCAATAGATTATAAGCCATTATCATGATTTTAATGCTAATATTATCACAGATTTGGTCAGTAGGAGCTCTTTCAAGCTGTCTCCTTTGTCCTTCTGATATATCCATATCATTATTTGAGCATTTGCTTACTTTTTAGCATATTATAAGCATTTCCTTAGTTTTGGCACAAGATTTAACAACCTCATGTTTATTTTCCGTGTCCCATTCCTGGAAAATAGTCATTGTCTAAGAAGCTCTGTTTCCTTGTAGTGAACAATGACAACTAGAATCAGATATTGGCCTTAGGTGTATCCATTGCTACTAAGATTTCACTGTTTCTAAACACTCTCACTGGACAGAACTGAGGAAAAACATATGTATATATTCATATATACACAAACACATATATACACAAGCACCCACACACATAGCTATTTCTTCACACGTATCTGACTACCCACTCACTCACCTACCTACATACCTATCTATCTCGTTTATAACCACAAATTCACAGTGTCTCCAAATCCAATTCAATATTCCAGGGTTCATTCTATTTTTCCACTTAGTCATATGTATAAATTTCTCCTCTAACTGTGAAAGATCTGGTTCCCATTCTTCTCAATATACCTTTTTAAAAAGTGAAAAACCTGCAAACACACTTTCTTAAATAGAGCTCAATATTTACTTACAGATTTCTTTTGTTTTTTAAAGATATACAACCAAAAATTTCCACTAAAAGTTACTTGGATTAGTGTCTTTCCTCTTTTCAGCATACTAATGTTAATTTTTTTAAATAAAGTTTCAAAAATTCATTCTTTTTTTCTGTTTGTATTCAAATTTATGATTTTTCTGCATTCTTATTTTTTTCCTCAGGTATTATACTATGAGCCAAATCATGCAAAAAAAAAAAAAAAACAGATTCTGCTTCTGTTTGTGATGAAGCAACAGGGGCAAGATATTCATTTTCTAAACAATGACAAAACTAGAAAAAGTATGCAAAAGATCAATTTTCAGACATTAGAATACAAGGATGTGCAGGGCAGTACACCTGATAATAAAGAGATAAATGATGTGATCCCTATGATTGCCCTAATTTACTTCTAGGATACAGTGCAGACCTAGTCTAGTAGTCTCATTGAATTAAGAGTATGTAACTTGGAGTTTGGGAATACTAAGTCATCTAGAATTTGTGGGACAAAATAATAGACAGTGGGAAGCTTCCCAGAGAGGTCATATTTTCCTCCTTCCTGATTTTATCTTTGGGTACTAGAAATGTTTGCATTCTCATACATATTCTTAGGCTTTGTTCTGGTAAGCAGTTAATTTAATTAGTTTTAGTATTAGTAAAACTATTAGTAAAATAGTTTTACTAACTATTAGTAAAATAGTTTTACTCTTCAGGTCTTCTTTTTAAGTTTTGTCGTGTAGGACCAGTCTATGACCAATTATTCCCCATTACTTAGGAAAGTGCCTGTGAATCCTTTACCACTGGAAAATTGTCCATTGAAAAATCTGGCTGGTGGGATAGACACAATTCAAGGCCCTCTGTGAGCAAGGGGTATTGTTACCTCTGATTTTCTGAATGGTTCTTTTTCAAGCCTCTAGTGGTTTCTTCACATGCATGTGATGATCAGCACTTAACTAAATACAAAAGAGGGACCTTCTGCAGACTTCTGAGATTCATTCTGTGGATAGCTCTGTCCTCTCTGACATTCTATCCCGTTTTCCCAGATTCCCAGCTCTATTCTCCTGATTTAGCAGGTCCAGTAGGCTCCAGTTGAGCTCGCCTTCTTTGCACTACAACTGAAAACTCTGTAAATTGCTCAACTCTAGTGTTCTTTTCATTTGTTCCCTGTCTCTCAGGGACGACCGTCTTTTGTTGCCTAACGTGTAGTGTCTTGCTTGCTGTTGCTTCCTGTGTTTTGTCTACTTTTTGGTTGTTTCAAAAGAGAGAATATATCCAGTTCCTGTTAGTCTAGCAGCTCACATGGCATCCGGCATCATCTGCTTCAAGCAATCCAGTGTTTGGGTCTAGTTTTTCCCTTAAGTCTCCTCTCCAGATTTCACATTAGCTAGTTGTCCTGTGACCTAAGATTTCTCATCGGTTATAGGAAAGTCATTAATTTGAAATTTGTCCAGTGGGAAAGACTTTTCTTAGCATTCCACACATAATAACTGAAAATATGTCAACGAAAGTATTTTTTTTCTTAAATAGGAATATTAAAACAGTTGTTAAATGAAAGAAAAGGATCATGAAGACTTCCTTAAAGAAGATGAGTCAGTCTTCCTGTCTGTTTTCTTGGAGATAAACATGGTGTCTAACATTGGCCAAGTCCTCTTGCTCTTACACATTAGAAAATTTCTGTAGAGCTAATAGCAATTCAAAAAAGTGAGTTATGCCAGTAAATCATGTGAAGTGCTTAATTAGTTTCCATTGTAAGTAACTCAGAGTAAGACAGTCTTTCCATGATATATCACGTTAGCCCAAGATATAGATATTTGCCTTTTGATTTAATGTGCTACTTACTGGAGTGTATCAAACTTTGCTATATGCCAGTTTATTCCCTTTAACTGAATAATCATTTTAAAGGGTGTCAATTTTATTTTTGAGAATAATAAAAACAAGGAAAACACTATTAAGTACTATTTAAAAAATATTATGGCAGAACAAGTACTTGATGGTCCATAGAGAAGGCAAGGGTTAAACCATTTATGGGTAGTAGAACAGCAATGCCTATTATGCAGTTGTTTCTCACTCCTTCTAATTAAATTGCTAGGAAGATAAAACAAAACATAAAGGCAGGTTTGTAGCATCCTTGGACACTAATAGATCACATGAAAGTTCTTGGAAAAAAATTCATTTAACCGCAGTGTTAGTGTACTTGTGTTAACCTTCAAATCCTATTATTAGATAAAATCAGATGTATATTTGGAGTCATTTTTATATAAGCATTGAGAAAAAATAAACTTCCTACCATATTCAAGTGGAAATTTTATTTGGCCTGCTTAATATGCTTTTATGCATTCAATATCAAAATAAAGAGAGAAACTTTCAGTGGTGCAAAATTAAAGAAAAATTTTTAATATTTTTTCTGACATAATGAATTTGTGAACCATAAAAATATAATGTCATATACAATTATATGGATTATGTGTAAATGCTTTGTTTTTACTAAATACATCCTTGTTATAGGCTTAGTAATAAGTGCTATGCTTTGGTTTTAATTCATTGTTTATGATTCTTTAGTTATCATGCTTTTGGCTCTAAGTATATTTTGTAGTTTTAATTAAAAACAATTGTTTTGCAATGCTAATTAATCTTATTGCTATTTATTTTAAAAATAAAGTATTGTAATTTGCTAATTCCTGAAAGATATTTAAGTAGGTAATTCATGTCACCTTTTTACATTTACTAATTTCATGGTGTTTCTGTACTGTAGTTATAGAGATGAATCAATTTTATTAAGATAGTATTTAAACAGAATAAGATGAGCAATGACAAAGGCTTCTAGGTCTTTCAAATAGTATTTCCAAAACTTGTTAAAATAATTTATTGCGCAATACAATCAGGCTTTAAGCAGCAAATACTGCATTTCACCAGTTTTCCATTTTAATATTTTTATGTGTGATTGGATTTTCTTTCATAATGTGATCTTGTTATAGTCTTTCTTTTCTGTGATTTTGTTCCATTTCTTTAAATTGATACATGCAGATTTAAAATCTCAACAAATAAAAATGCAGAAAAGGAGTGCTTAAGCGTTCCATAAACCATAGAGCATGGAGACGTAGTTTCTAGCTTGATAATTCTTTTGTAAGAAAAAACTTATCAATAAAATAATTTGGTTAATTTCGAAGATTAAGAACGTTTATATTATGACAAAATATTATTAAATGTAAGATCTTTGAATAAAATGGACTGTCTTCGCTATTTTCTTGCATCTCACCATACAAATTTTTATTGACTAGTTATTTGAAAAGTTTTTGTAATATCAAGACAATGGTCTTTGTCATTGTATAGTCTTTTAAATTATGAAAGTGCTTGGTTTATATTATATGAATCTGATTTATTACTAGAATCCTGATTATGCTGTAGTTGCTTGTTGTTACCCAGAACAAGTGAGTTTATTTCAAGGAATTTCTTTAGATTCAAAATGCATCTAGTTTGAAGGATTAAGTAAATTAAATGAGTTAGTATACATTAAGGCCCAGCATCATACTTTGAATGCCATAGTTCTCAATAAAAGTTGATCATTTCTCCTTCTTCCCAAATTTTTATCCATGATGGTTTACAATGTGAAAATACAGGTTCATTTTTCCAGTAAGGAGAAAAAAAAAATCAAGCCATTCTTCTTTCTCTTATACAGTCGATTCAATCCATTCAAGAATGTGCATTTCAAGTCCTTTGTTTATTCTGAACACTTCCCCTGGTATGTCCTTACCCTTCAACCAAATCCCTACCTATGCTTCCAAGTTCATTCTTCTTCCTTGAATCATTTTTAGTACCTTGAAATGCCTATCAGCAAGTTCAGAGTTCATTGTAACATGGTTTTTTACCTTGTAAATCATTTTGCCTTGTATCATTATAGTTAATTAATTTTTAATATTTCCACTTTAGTATTAAAGATTGCACATCAATAGTAAGTTTTGTTCAAATGAAGTTAAATGACTACCTTATTTTAATACTTAGTGTCTTATAGGACTATTCACTGCTAAGCGGATAAGGCCTTTATTTCCAGTGCTGATAACTCCTCTAAAAGCTATTTTGTTATCTCCTACATTATAGGATGCTTTCAGTCCTTAAGAGCAACAGTTTGAGTTACAGTCATAGTTTAAGTTATCAAATGCAAAATAAATCTTAGTAATCACAGACTTTTAGAAGGGACATTAGGGGATATGCAGTCAATCTTCCCTGTCTTCCAGAGTGTGACAATAAAGATACACTCTCCATCCTCCCTGCCCCAGGAAAACTATAAAGCATGTTGGCTTAAGTTGTGAGGTTTACCAAGAGTCATGGCATGGCAATTGGTGAACAATTATGCTTGGCTTCTGCATATGTACAGCATTGTACAAATGAATAGCCAAGATACTTCATACTGAGTTTAGAATTATATATGACTTTAGGTCAGGAGACATGAATTTGCTTATTCATCCATTAATCACCTTCTGAAAGTCTTTAGCATGTCTTTATCACAGTAAAACAATCTACTTTTGTTTTTTAATCCACCCCAGTCCTACCTCAAATTCACCTTTTCTGGATCTGTGAAAAAGAATGAAAGGAAATCAAACAACCATCATAGAAGGCTGTCATTGTTCTTTTCTTTTCTTTTATATTACCTTTTCTGCCTCTTCTAAACATTTGTTTCCTATCCCCAACGGGGCTTTCAAAAGCCACTCTGCACACCCAGGTTCTTTATGTCTCTTTATAATATATTACTTTATTTCAGATTTATTACTAATTTATTACTCTTTAATTTTTCAATGAATAATGTCTTAGCGTAGACTACACAGAAGCAGACCTTGAGATAAAGTTTGAGTAAAAATTTCTTTGGGAAGTGATTTCAGGAATCATCAACAGGGTGGTGGGAAAGAATGACAAGGAAGAGGAAGAAGTCAATATAGGGGGACAAATGGAGCTCATCCAGCTCTGGGAGACAATGAACTCTCCTTGGAGTTATGCCAGTCAAGGTAGAGGAAGCTGATGTATTTATCCATTCATTCCCATCAGTCATTAGCTCTAAAGGCAATTTCTCTGTAATTCTTTTGGCTTGTTTTGGTTCAAAATAAGTGTGCTCCTGTAGCACAAAAAAAAAAAAAAAAAAAATTAACAGGCTCCTCGGGCAGAGAGTTTAGATGTTTTGTCAGCAAACTTCCTTGTAAAAATGTGAATGTTGCATGCATATGGACGGGCAACAGCATCTGCTACAATATCTACTCAGTACTTACTGATTGTATGGGGTGTACAAAACTTTCAAATTGTTTATATAATAGATGGCAAACAAAATAAAAGTATTAACATGTTAATTGACAATATTAAAATGCTATAAAGATTTTCTTACAGAAGTCACTTGTCAGTGTAAAATAAGAAGTACAGAAAATCATTTAAGTTAAAAAATGAGAACAATTCTAGGTGAGAAATTTAAGTCACAAAAATAATAAAATGCCAACTAAAATCTGAATAAAGTGTTGCATTTATATAGAGCAGAGTTTCTCAAGCTCCACAATGTTGTCATACGGGCTGAATAACACTTTGTAGTGGGAGATATCCAGCATCTGGTAGGATAATTAGCAGCATCCTGGTATTTACCAACTCTTTTTTCTAAACTAAGTTTGCATAAAATATCCTGAATTTGGATATAATCCATAAGTATGTGAAATATTAAGCAACAATATAGAATGGATTTTTGAGCAATATTTTAGTTTTGCTAAGTGTTGTTTTTTTTAACTGAAATCCATAGGATGTTAACACAATGTGCCCTTGATAGTACAATGCAGAAATCACTAAAATAGGCTTCTTGTAATTTTACCTGCAATTGCCTGCTTTTTTTTTTTTTTTTTTTTTTTTTAGCTCACATTTCCCTTGACTTTTAAAGCACACGTTTACCTTAAGAACTGTGTCAGCAAATGTATTTACTAATATGAGTCATTCTATGGACCTAGAGGTTGAATCTGATCAATGCTTCACTCTGTAAACAAGACAAGGCTACCAGTAATGTTACTATATGGACATCTATATTGGCTTCTTGTATTACAGCCAGATGTACGACAGACTAATGGGAGAGAGAGGGCATAAATTACTGGGTAACGTTAAAGTTTGTGAACTACCCAATTTAGAACTATATGTTCAAATCATAAGGCTCTGAGATTAGATGCTGCCTTTGCAAGTTCTGATTAGTGGAGCCAACGCTGCATTTCATCACTTATTTGCCTTCTGCAGTTGCCACTTTTGTTTGGTGTGCAGTTTGTCTTTTAATCCACTTCTTTTAAAATCTATCTACTTTTTCAGAGCCATTCAAGCTAAGGTGCTAGCTAAAGCATAAATCTTCTTTGGATCTATGGCCCCATACGCCAGGAACATTTGTTTACATGTCAAACAAACTTGTTTGATATATTAACAATGAAAATCCAATATCTATCCTAGTTGTCAAAATATAAAGGAGGAGTAAGGTGTAGGAAATTGTTGAGAATGGAATATGGAATAAAAAGAATAGAAGTAAAGTAATATATCTTTGCCTTTTTCCTCCTTGGCTCCAAATGCCATTATGCATAAAAGCCAATCCATATTCTTTGCATTATTCTCAATTATTTAGTCCACTCTCCCTCATGCTCTGACTCTTCCTTTCATAAAATGCTTCACCTTAAATGTAGAACAAACATCTATCTCCAGCAATTCAAAATAGCAAATTTAATATCTGGCTTCACTCAAAATTCTTTTTATCCTATTTAGAGAAAGACATTTCATATTTCTGTCCAAGGTTGGACAGAAAAAGGCCTCGAATTTTATATAGTTAATTCAGTAGGTGCCAAAAAGTTGTTTTAAAAATTGTAACACAAACACAAATCTTCTAATATATAAGCTATAAGCCGAATGAAGCAAAACACAACAGAATACTGATTTTTGTTGTATTCTTCTGGTTAAAATGAATAACCAGCAAGTTATTCTTTGTAAAGAAGAACCATCATTTTCAAAGAATATTAATATTTTCCCCTGAGATGAGATTTCCAGAAAGGATCCCTTCTTTCATATCTCACAGTACAGCCTTAGAAAATTTTTGTTGTTGTTCTATTCTCAACTACCTCTTTATTGAGTTTGGCACACTACTATGTTTTGGTGTATCTGCTATGAATACCTAGATCTCAATACATACTTAAATTCCAACACTTACTTTATCCTACCATTTCACACACATATACACATATACTCATAAGAACTTCAAAAAGCTTTTGGAAAAAGGAATTAAAATATAAAATTAAAAAATAAAAATTTTATTTCTCAGCATAAGCTCCATCAAGTTTAAGACACTTTTCTAAGCAATGATACCAGCCATTTAGTCCATTCTTAAAGAGCTAAGGATCTTGGGAATTTAACCATGTCAATGCAATCTTTTTGCATTCTTAAGTGAAGAAAAATGGGTGTTCATTAAAGACATTTTAAGATTAGAAAACAGAAAGAAGTCAGAAGGAGCCAAATCAGAACTGCAAGGTGGATGCCTAATGATTTCCCATAGAAATACTGGCAAAATTGCCTTTGTTTTAATGGACATTGGATACTAACAGTACGGAGAGTAGGAGGAAGTGAGGGATGAAGAATTCCCTGTTAGGTACGATGTACACCAGCAGTCCCCAACCTTTTTAACACCAGGGACCGGTTTCATGGAAGACAATTTTTCCACAGACCCAAGGGAAGTGGGAAGAGGAACAGTTCTAGGATGATTCAAGCGAATTACATTTATTGTGCACTTTATTTCTGTTATTATTACATTGTAATAAATAATGAAATAATTATACAACTCACCATAATGCAGAATCAGGGCAAGCCCTGAACTTGTTTTCCTGCAACTAGATGGTCTCATCTGGAGGTGATGCTCAGGCAGGAAAGGACGTGGTGGGGAGTAGCTATAAACACAGATGAAGCTTCACTGGCTCTCCTGCTGCTCAAGTCCTGCTGTGTGGCCCAGTTCTGGTATTGGTCTGTGGCCTGGAGGTTGGGGATTGCAGATGTACACTACTTGGGTGATGTGTACACCAAACGCCCAGACTCCATCACTCTACAATATATACAGGTAACAGAATTCAAATTGTACCCCCTAAATCTATTAAAATAAGAAAAAAAGGAAAGAGAAAATTAAAAAAAAAAAATTAGCCTTGCTTGATGAGAGGAATGAGCAGGAACATTATTGTGGTAGAGATGGAATCTCTGGTTAAGCTTTCTCAGGTGTTTTTTTTGCTAAAACTTTGGCTAATTTTCTGAAAATATGTAGATATTATCATTCTTTGGCCCTCCAAAATGACAACAGCAAAATTCCTTGAGCATCTCAAAAAATCATTGCCATGACCTTTCCTCTTGACTGGTCCACTTTTGCTTTGACTAGACCACTTCTACCTCTTAGAAGTCATTGTTATGATTGTGCTTTGTCTTCAGGATCATACTGGTAAAGCCGTATTTCATCTCTTGTTCCAAATCTTTGAATAAATGCTTTGAGGTCTTAATCCCATTTGTTTAAAATTTCTCTGTTCTTTTCTGCAGCTGATCTGGGTGTAACAGTTTTGGTACCTATCAAGCAGAAAGTTTGCTCAACTTTAATTATTCAATCAGAATTAGGTAAGCTGAACCAGTTGAGATGTCTATGGTGTTCACTATTGTTTGAGCTGTTAATCATTGAACCTCTTCAATTAGGAGAGAAACAAGATTAACTTTTTTCCTTGCAAATTGATATGAATAATCTGTTGCAGCAGGTTTCATCTTCAACATCATCTCATCCCATCTTAAAATGAGTTATCCGTTTGTAAACTGCTGATTTCTTTGGTGCATTGTCTCCACAAACTTTTTGTAAAGCATCAATGATTTCCCCATTTTTTCGCCCAAGCTTCACCATAAATTTGGTATTTGTTCTTGCTTTGATTTTAGTAGAATCCATGTTGCCTTGTTATGGGGCTACTTTCAAATTAAAGTCTTACCCTTTTTGGTATTTCAAACAAGATCCTCTTCAAACATATTATAACAAGTTAGTATGAGTTCTTTTGTGTAAAAAAATGAAATCTATGCACAGTTTTTTCATATGTATTTTCCATGAACTTTTATAAGTTCTCATATATATATACACATATGTGTGTGTGTAAATATATATAATGTATGTGGAATGTGTGTGTAATGTTTAAATCTTTTAAGGTCTATGCATAATATGTCTCTTCTGAGATGTACCTTACACTAGATAAATGGACAAAAATATTTTTTGAATGAATATTGAATGAATGTATATACTTAAATATCAATGCCAGTCATTTTTATAGAAACCTAGGTTAGTCATATGTAAATGAAAGTCTTAGTCATTAGAAAAAATAAATGATACTTTATATTTTTACATTATATTTACTTATAAGGTATCAATGAAAAAATAGATTTAACAAAATACAGAGGTTTAATGACAATTAGATATTTTTTCTTAAATATTCTCATATTCCTTATCTGTAATATTTCTTTCCAACATGACTTATAAATTTTTTTACGTGCAAATGCATTTTAATAAATATTGTACATGGCTGTTTGTAAGTGAAAAAATATTAAGTGAAAAGGGTTTCTTAAAAAATAACACTTTTCACATCAGTCTTTCCTTGCCTCTAATCCTGTCAAAGATGACTTAGCCTCAATTAACGTTGCTCTTTTGACTCAGAACTTGTCAAACATTTCATTTCATCATGCCTACATTTGCCTCTAGACATAGACAGAAAAACAGGCAGCAATAATCATTAAACACGAAAAGCAGAACATTTCCCTGTAAATGGCAGAATGGCACAGGGTAATATGTAAGCAGGAGAAAGCAAGTAAGTAGAAAAATATATTGACAGCTCGCTTTTAACAAATCAAACCTCTTGAGCAGTTGCAAGCAAGAACCAGGCACTGTGACAGGTGAACACAATGGCAGATGGATTTTGAATAAGTTGGATCCCTCTTCCCTTTTATAAACCAGAATGAAATAAATGAAGAGGAATATGTGTGGATTTCTTGCCTCAGAGAGTGACAAAGGCATATACTCAACTTTATGGGCTAAATGGGCCGTATTAAGTAGTTAGAGAAAAGGATAGTCACAGAAAACAAACACATTTCCTTAGATAACCTTCAAACAAAAATCTGAAACTTAAGGATCTCCTTGTGCAATATCTTGACAATAAAAAATAGCATCGTCAGTGCTCCTTGTTCCAGTATAGTCAGAGCTTATGGTGAAAGTCCTCACCATAGGGAAGTCATATTCACTAGTTGGCCTATTGAGTCTCATTTTTTCGGTTTCATTTTCTATCTTTGGACCAGCAAAATGATAGAAAAACATAACTCAGGATTTGAAAATGAACAGAATCTATGTTAAGTGCATTCTGAAACTTGTTAGCTGCGATAGATGCAAACTTCAACCATACGATGGGGATTATAACACCTATATAACGGCCCTTCAAAAGGAAATAAGTGAGATGGCATTTTTAACATTCAGCAAGTAACTGAAACATTTCTTAAGTAACTGAATCATGTCTTAAATCCTATCTCTATTATTTATTTTTGTAATATATATTTATATTATGTAAAAAGAAGAAAACTTTCTACTTAATATAAGTAATTTGTACACTGTGTCACAAGAGTGTCTGGTTTTTCCTATATAGATAATTTTCCTCAATATCCTCTAGCTGAAGACAAAGGCAAAAATGATGTTCAATATACGTACAAAGAATAGATTAAAGATAAAATTGTGCTATGGATTTAAGCACTGTGACACTTTGACTTAAACTTCTTTATATGAAACATGATTTTTCCTTCTTTATTATATACATCTTAAAGTACAGAATATGGTTTCTTGATATTTACAAATATGGTAAAATGGTTACAATTAAGTAAATTAATATATCCATTACCTTGTAGTTGCTTCTTTTATGTAAGAGCACCTAAAATATACTATTTTAACAAATTTTCATTATGCAATATTATTGACTATAATTCTCATGCTATATATTAAGTCTTTAGACTTACCTACGAGTTTATGTCTTTTGACCTGTATCATTTCCTCCTCTCCTCTCTCCTCTTAACCACTTTTCTAATTACTGCTTTTTGTATTTGAATTTTTTTAGATTCCACATATAAGTGAGATCAAGCAGTATTTTTCCTACTATGTTTGGCTGACTTCACATAGCCTGATGTGTTCCAAGTATCTCATGTTGTCAGAAATGGCAATATCTTATTTTTTAAGGCTGGATAATAGTCCATTATGTTTCATCACAATTTCTTTATCCTTTATTTCTCAGTTGACAGGATGATATTCCATTATGTATCATCATAATTTCTTTATCCTTTATTCCTCAATGGACACAAACACTTAGGTTGTTTCCATATCTTGGCTTTTGTGAATAATATTGCAGTGAACATGGGAGTACCAAAATCTCTACAAAATGCTGATTTAAGTTCCTTTGAATATATACCTAACAGAGGGATTGCTGGGTTATGTGGTAGTTCTATTTCCAGTTTTTTTGTTTTGTTTTGTTTTTTTGAGAAAACTCCATACAGCTTTTTTTATAATTGCTGGACCAACTTACACTCCCACCAACAGTGTACAAGGGCTCCCTTTACACCCTCACCAATACTTGTTATCTCTTTTCTTTTTAATAATAGCCATTCTAGCCAGTTGCTCATGTATGGATTAGCAGAATCAACATTGTTAAAATGTCTATACTACCCAAAGTGATCTACAGATTCAAGGCAATCCCTATTAAAATACCAACATCATTTTTCACAGATCTAGAAAAAATAATTCTACACTTTGTATGGAACCAGAGAAGACCCTGTATAGCTAAAGCAACCTTAAGCAAAAAGATCAAATTGGGAAGAATCAGTTTATGAGACTTCAAGCCTATAGTAACCAAAAGAGCATGTCAGTGACACAAGAACAGAGACATAGACCAATGGAACAGGACTGAGAACCCAGATATAAAACCATCCTCATATTGCCATCTGATCTTTGACAAAGCAAACAAAAACATACTCTGGGGAAGAGAATCCCTATTCAATAAACGATGCTGAGAAAATTGGATACCCACGTGTAGAAGACTCAAACAGGATCTGCGCCTCTCACCTCTCATAAAGATGTGGTTCTTATCCTCAAAGGGTTTATCATCCAATTAATGTTCTCAATCCTTTCAAGTCTCTGAGAAGTCAATCTCTTCTAAGTGGATCGTAACAAACAATCATATTAAACATCTGTCAAATCTTGTTCTTGTCAACATCATAGTCATCATTATCATTAACCAAAATCCTTCAATGACCTTTACTTAGCTAACTATAATATTAAGATGTATTGCTACTTATGCTATTAGAATATTAACCACATATACATGTAGAGGAGAAGAAGTAATATCTTTTCCTCATTTGTTGTAAGGTCATGGCTGAGGCACCATAACAAAAGACAGATTAACAAGAGAAAAGATGCCAATTAAAAATTTAACAATTTTTATGTGACACAGAGCCTTCAGAAATGAAGCCATAATAAAAAATAGTAATCTGTATATTTTTATGTATGGTTAGTCGGAAGTATGTTGGAGGATAAAAGGGAATGATTTAATGAAAATAAACTGGGTAGAGCTTATCAAGGCCTGTTTTTTCAGATTCTTCTTTCTGTCCCTGTATCTTCAGAAATAAGAATATTTATTTTTCCCTAGTACGGGGAGGGCCCCTCTAGAATAAGGGTTTTATGACCTACTTTAGAGGAAGGTTACAGAATTCTTTTGTTGCCTAGTTCAGGTGAGAACACTGGGAGAAGATCAAAGAGACCTTTGATCTCTTTCACTTCTGCTGTTTTCTCACATCCCTTCAGTTTGAAATAGTCAGTACAGTGAGTTGCCATATTTGGGGTTGTGCATTTTGAGTCTTGTCATTCAATATCATTCAAATTCTGGGTCCTGGATAGCTTATTCATGTAGTCTTTCTGAGTTCTGTACCTTTCTTTAATTCTATTGAAAAATTGAAATTAATACTTAATTGTATTCTCTGCCTAAAGTTTCCTACCTTCAGTCTACCTTAGAACCTTTGTTAAATTAATATTTAATGATTATAATTTAATTTAATAAATACGTATATTTGATATTATTTTATATATATACATATATTTTGAGACAGGGTCTTTCTCTGTCACCTGGGATAGAGTGCAGTGGCATCACCATAGCTCACTGCAACCTCAAACTCCAGGGCTCAAGTGATTCACCTGCTTCAGTCTGCAGAGTAGCCGGGACTACAGGCACATGCCACCCTACCTGGCTAATTTTTGTTTTTTTCTTTTTGTAGAAACAGGGTCTCTGTCTTGCTCAGGCTGGTCTTGAACACCTGGCTTCAAATAATCCTCCTGCCTCAGACTTCCAAAGTGCTAGGATTACAGGCGTGAGCCACTACACCTGACACTTATTGTATTTTTTTTTTTTTTACTCTTTGCCTACAAATGGTCAAAGGCTCTTTATGACTTATTAAGTGAAATCGGCCAAGCAATAATTCAAATTTCTCCTCAAAATCATGATATGCATTTCCCATCAATCTGTTCACTATAGAAATATATACCTACTTTACTCTATGCCTTCCACTCTTCTTCAGTGTTTTTCGTATCATCTCAAGCTCTCACTGTTATTATCTTCCATCATTTCTAATTATTTATTTATTACTCCACAAATGATGCATTTGATGTGGTAGCTTCCACAGTAGCAAAACAGATGTGATCCTGCCTTAACAAAAATATTAATTTTAAAAAACCTCTCTATTATATATAACTCATTCTGTAAAAAGCCCTATTATTGTATTAAGCTATTATATGAGTGAAATTTTGTTTAAAGAGTTATAAAGATGAAAAATTTCTAAAGCTTATCCCAAATACCTCCTCTAGATTTAACCACCATTAAAACCCTGACTAGTTTTCCAACTTAAATAAAAATGATCAATTGTCCTAAAATGATCCCTAATTTCTTTGACCAAGTACAAAATCTCCCTTTTCTGAATCAAAAAACACTTTAACCTTACCTAATGTAATATTATATTCTGTCTCAGATTATAAATATCTGTGTATTTGTTTTGTCTTCCTTACCTGGAATCTTAAGATTAAAGACATTTTATTCAGTACTTAGCAAATAGTACTTATCTGATTAATGTTTGTGCAATTTAATTTTTCTCATCGAGCATTAGGGCATGTAGCTTTAAAATATCTGCAGTCTCCAGTAACAACATCTTTAATGGTATTTTCAAGGGCATCTGTTGTGCCCCTAATATTTTCCCACTTCCTTTCCACTTCAGATATTTCATCATGGCCAGAGATTACACAGATTAAAGAGAAATTTCATAAGTATGACTTAACTTGGAGTATGATGTGGTATAGTAGTTTAGGCTATTTCAAAATTCTAATAGTTAAGATATAATTTCCAGATATGTCAGAAATTTCAGATTTTATAGCAAACTCTCTACTTTCCCATATATAAAATAGGCATTATAAAAATTTCTCCTTTATAAGTTTTTTTTTAATTGAAATAGGTGAGGCAGGTAAGTGGCTAGCTTACTGTAAGTATAAAAGTTAGCTTTCATTATTTCATTAATTATTTTACTTCCAGTCAATTTGATTTTGTACCAGTCAAATATGGATATATTTGTGTGTCAGCATGCTTAAAGCACCAGGGGAATTCGTACTAGTTTTTAAATCTATATAGGTTCTTAAAGTGCCTCTGCCAATACTCATTCTCCTGCCAAAGACCACAAGGAATATACCACAAGAAACAATTAGGCTATTGGTTAGAAGATCTTAAAAAGCATGTATGAGATTTAGATGTGTTAAGTGATTGGAGAGTAGTAAAGAAAGTAGGGCTTGCGTATAGTTTGGATGTTGTCAGGAAGCCAGAGTAAATCTAGATTGGGAGGTTTAGTAAATCTTTTCTAGAAGAAGGGAAGACTAGAGTGAGGCTAACTCTGAAATTATCAAAGGAGCAGCAGTCACTGATATTAACTAGAATAGAGGGTTATTTGGTCATTTTGTACTTTCAAAAATGTTTATTTTTTTGTCAATTTTCAGATATGATTACATAGTGAGTTTTTTTGTTTTGTTTTGTTTTGTTTTTTGTCTTGATCTATCATGGTCACAGACTGGCCTTGTCTGATGGTGATGTTCTATGAAATTGTTTATGTTCACCCAGAGAACACCAAGTCTTTGCAGGCTGCCAGCTCAACACCCAGAACTAGCTGACATTGCTAGGCAGGTTGTGGTTGCAGTGATGCTTCTCTATTACCTATCAATAAAAAGTCATACATTCATTTCTAAACTGCTGGTTGCTAACCTAAAAGGCAAAATGCACATTGATCAAAACTGGAAAAAAATTTTTACTAAATACAACTCTTTTCTTTCATGGCCTTTATTGTAAGAGTGGATGTAAACATTAATCAAAATGTCCTAAACAATTATGATATTGCACCTGTATAATTTTCTGTAAAGAAGAGGTAAATGGTACTATGGTAATTTATAAAAAAAGGGATTAGCTAAAGTTGGGAAATTACCAAAGGTTTCTCAGAGGAAGTCACACTTGATTTGAAACCTAAAGAAAGAGAAAAGAGGGCTCAAGGTAATCAGGAAAGGAATAGTACTCTAGGGAGACAGATCTTATCTAAAAACATGCAATGAGTGATGTTTTTGTAACAGGATTGGGGGGAAAGTGGAAGCTTGGTGTATGACAAAAAACTAGGCTTAGGTGGGGTCAAATCATACATATATATATCTGTACGTTTATGTTTGTATGTGTGTTATAGTAATTCAGGTGAGAGTGGTAAGAGCTGAACTAATGGAATGATGGCAAGAGAGGAAGAAACAAGACAGATCCAAGAATATTTAATAATTAAAATTGTTAAATTAAGGATAAATTTAATAAGGAGTTAGTCAAATTATAAGTGACAAGACCCTTGGTTACAATGCCATTCACCTATTTAGGGAAAATTCATAATGTACTGGTTTAGAGGGAGAGAATAATAATGAATTAATTCCTGCATAGGATGGAATCTGAATTGGTTTTTAAATATTTAGTCTCATGTATGTTCCTGGATAAATAGATTTAGAGCTCATGAGAAAGGGTTGGGCTAGAGATATGCATTTAAATACTGACTTTAAGAGAAAATTAAACTCATTCTTTGTGGATACAGATATTGCACTTGTTAGATAGTTCTCGTGTGTGTGTGTGTGTGTGTGTGTGTGTGTTCTAAGATTAGCCTAACAATTAAACTGATGCCCTCAAACCATTGGAGTGATTCTTAATTCCTAAATTAAATAAAGAATTATTAACTTTTCTTTGAGATGTTGAAAGAGGGTCTCTGGGATCAGATGAGTGCTAGCAAAAATGCTAAAAGTCTCCCAGCACATCATAGTTTATGTATTTAACCTAATAAACCAGATTGTGTGGGTTTCGGCTGAAAAGTTTTTCCTAGAGCTAAGAAAAACCAAAGACAGTCTAAGGAAAAAATGAATATACATTCTGTTAACATCACTCCTTTCTTAGATCTTCTTGGTAATTCTTTTCCTTTTTCTTCCAAGTAAAAGACTTACCGACATTTTTTTGTGTATCTTAGTTCCTGTAAACAGGAAGCATAACTTCTATTGAATTCAGAATTCTCAAAACAAATTTACTATGCCTTCACTTCTGTTGTGCTCTCACAGACTCTTTTAAATATGGAAAAGTTCATTCTATTTACTGAAGCTGGTCTTACTTAGAGTTATATTATTAATAGAATGTATAGAAATTTCTTGTAAAATACAGGAAACTGTATATGTGTATGTATATGTATATGTATCCTGGCCATTGGATGCCTGTATGTTTTGGTTTTAATGACATATCTTGATTTCCAGAAGGCGTATGTACCTAGTTATCAACTACCTATATGATTTCTGACTTGCTGGCTTATCCCTTAAATTGAGGACTTCATTTCAGAACCTGAACACAAACTGGAGCAATGATTTGCCTTGCTACAAATGCCTTTATTTTGAACTCCACACTGGCTCTCTTGAGGCTGACACACTCTTTTCTCTATGATCTACCAAACCAATGGATTTCTGACATTACAGCAACTATTTATATCAAATAATTTTATTCTCTTACTTTTAGGTATTAGTCACGACCTTATTCAGATCAAATATTATGAAAACAGGAACTCAAGACAGTACTATAATATTGGAGTTTTTAAAAACACTGATATATGAGTCACCCCAAGTTAGGATTCTTGTTTTTCCACATTCTTCTTGTACTATTAGATAAGTTGATTAGTTTTTCTTGTCCTTGATTTTTAAAGTCAAGGTAATAATAGTATTAACAGGCACAGTAACAGTAGTACTGAGGAACATAGTCACACAAAAAAATAAATTATAAAAATATAAAGTAAAAGCAACATGGTATTTTTACTATCTATACTGTAAGTATACCATATTCTAGGTAAAAATAAAATTGAATTTTAATCCATGATATGATTTTCCAAATATGATCTTTAGTCTGATTTTACCACTACTGATTCTTTAGATTTCAAAAGAAATATCTCATTTGACAAAAGAAAATTCTATACTATAAGGGTTTGGTGTTTTCAGTTTTACCTGATGAAGGATGGGAAATAATTTTTTGGTAAACAACTGGCCGTTTTTTAAATGATACATATTTTAACAGCCAAATATCATGTCAGTCTACTAAATGTCAAATAAACAGCACAATTTGAATATTTTCATAATTATTTCAGTAATCAAAAATGTTAATCTCATATTCATATACTAGAAAAAAGGCAAAAAGTTGCATATCTTGTGTTAATTTCTTTAATCAAGCAAGTGATACTTGGATAAGGGCATCGATTAGGCTCTCAGTTCAATACGACTTCTTATTCACCTATACATATAAGACCTGTGGAATGTCTAATAGGCCCTGATCTTCCGGTTGAGTCTGTGAATTTCAGCTGGATTCTCTGGGCCATCTGAGGGTCCATCCTCCTCAAGGATGAATACTTCACTCCAGCACTGTAAAAATGCCCAAACCTCTGTTTTGCTTTTCAGTGGTTTTCTGTTTATTTCATTAGGCACTTGACATAACCAGTTTTATGAATCTGGTCCATGCTTTAGTAGAAAAATCAGAGTCTGTCTCACTTCTCTGGATTTCCTCCCTCTATTCCCGGAATTTTGGACCCTCTATTCAGTTTTCTGGCAGCCTTGAACTCTATTTTGTAACTCCAGCAATCTGAGGCTGGCCAGAATATCCGTGGCCTCTCTGAGTCTTAATCATGGTTCTGAACTTGGATCTCAACTTCTAGCACTGCGTCAGTAACAAACAAATGCTTTGACGCAAAAAACGATTCATTCCTCTGAGGTTTCCTTGCCTCTAGAAGCCCTTAAAGTCACACCACTACTTTCATTCATAGGCCATTTGTATATTATCCAGTTTTTCTAATTTGCTTTCAGTGGAGGAGTGAGTAAGGACAAGGAATTTCATTTTACCTGGAAGCAAAAGTCTGGTTTCCCCTGTATTTTCTCTTCTTATTCCCGTTTGTCCTGCTCTTTCTTCTTTTCCCATTTTTTAAGCATGCAATAAGGAATAAAAGCTAAAAATTATATAAGACTTAAGAAATGTAAGTTAACAATTAAAAACATCCAGTAAATCATAATTTACTGGATTTGGGGAAATTCTGGCCTTCAAATTTCATTAGATTTCACCATTTACATTGTTCTTTTCCAAATGTTTTGAAATTGATAATGGTCATCTCATCACTGCAATAAACTTCTTGGTCTTAACTTTTCATATAGCTTTCACTTTTTCTCTGCATTTGTTTCTCATACCACTTTACATAGATAATCTGATATGAACAGGAATATGAAAACATTTTTTAAAAAATTTTCTACTCTGGAATCCATCCAGATTTAGTTAAATCCTACTTTTCCTGATGTCTTTCATTTCTTTTTTTCAAAAAACAGGAGAACTCTTAGAATACCTTTCTAAGTTAAAATTGTAAAGAAAGGTTAAAATTCAAACAAGTTAAAATATTTGGGAGTAGTTCCAGATTCCTTAAGTAGGTTTATAAAGGGAATGCTGCCATGGAAATTCTTAACTCTGCACGCATAATTAAAAAATGCTCATGATTATTTTAGTAACAATTTTGTCATATTTCATGTCAATAGAATTCACATAAGAACATCCATTCTAACATAACATATGAATAACAAAGAAAAACTATTGCTTTGAGAGATAATAATTGCTTCTGGAAATTGCTCACATAGTAATGACTAAATCTTCCGTCAAATTTCAATTGTCTCATTTGATGAAATAAAAGAAAAATATTGAAGAACTACTTGAACAAAAAGTGTGCATTAAAGTCAATGTTTATTGTAAAAGAAAAAGTAATCCTTGACTGTAACCTTTGATTCACAATTAAATCACATGTGAAAATGTTATTTCTGATACTCCAGGGTGTTATATGTGAGACTATCCATAGAATAGGTATTACCAAATTAAAATATTAAAAGTGCTTTGACATGCCAGAGTGTAAAGTGGCAGAATGAGCTTATAAGTTGAAATGATTTGTAAATAAAAATATTTCACTTTGCCGTATTTTGATGTAATTAAGTAATATAAAACAGATGTGAAAATGTGACTTCTGCTATAATAATTAAAATGTCACCAGAAATCAAAAGATCAAGAATCTATTGTTATGAATGCAAAAAAAAAATGATTGGATTTTTAAAGGAATTTAATATTTTCAGAGAAAATATTAATTAGCACACTTGTTCATAAAGTAGTATTTCCATGGCTTAAGAAAGTGTACATATCTCATTGTAAATTATTCATCAGGAAAATATGTTAAATATTGGATCCACTTTCTTCTTACATTAAAAAAATATTATCCTAAAATCAATGTTCTATTGCATTTCTCATAAATCCCTTTTAATAGCATGTATAGATAGAAAGTCAGTATAATATCTTATTGCTCACTTTTAAAAAATGAATTGTTTGCTATGTAACTTATATTTTAATAAAATATTCTATTATCAATGGGAGACTACAATTGTGAGAGAAAATAATTTTTATCAAATTTTAAGCAAATAGCTGTTCTACCATTTTTACTTGAAATATTCCTTAACGTGCTTATTTGATTTCTTTTTTATGCCTTAAATAAGTCTTTTAGAAAATTTAAAAAGTGAAAACCACTTGTTTATGGAACTTAAAAATTTAGA
>CAUYRT010091526.1:0-14601 GCA_963574885.1 Lepilemur ruficaudatus | reverse complement strand
CCTAGCACTCTGGGAGGCCGAGGCAGGCGGATCGCTCAAGGTCAGGAGTTCGAAACCAGCCTGAGCAAGAGCGAGACCCCGTCTCTACTTAAAATAGAAAGAAATTAATTGGCCAACTAAAATATACAGAAAAAATTAGGCGGGCATGGTGGCGCATGCCTTTAGTCCCAGCTACTCGGGAGGCTGAGGCAGTAGGATCGGCTGAGCCCAGGAGTTTGAGGTTGCTGTGAGCTAGGCTGACGCCACGGCACTTACTCTCGCCCGGGCCGCCGCGTGAGACTCTGTCTCAAAAAAAAAAAAAAAAAAAACACCCGGTTCCCTTCACCTCCCTCTTTCACCAAGCCATGCCTGCCACGGTGGGATGGCTTAGTGTGGGATGGCATCCTCTGGGCCGACATCAGGGAGAAGCACCAGAGGTGAGGGAACTGCCGAGCAGTAGCCCAGGACAGTCGTGGCACCGTCTCTTCCTGGCTTGGAGGTACCCTCTGAGCCTTGGTCTCCTCACCTATAAAACTGGACTATTAACAACTCCTCTTCTGCCCTCCTCACAAGCTGCTGCTATAGGGACCCAAAGAAACACCCCACACGGTGTGGTCACTATTATCTTTGAGGACAACAGCAGCTGCAATTGCTGAGCTCACCCACCGTGTGTCAGATTGTGCAAACCAAACCCTTACATGCATCACAACGACTCTGCACTACCGCCGTCCCTTATGGAGGGGGCAAGAGAAGCCAAGTGATCTGCCCAGCAGCCCTCAGATTGTGGGTGGGAGGCCTGGAGTCACTCTGAGTCTCGAGACCTCGGGGCTAGAGCTGGGGCAGTGGGAACGTCCAGACTGGCCAGTGGATGCCTCAGCCTGACACCTGCACCAACACGAGGGTAGCCTCGCAGCCACCGGATTCTCTGGCAGCGGAAGAATGGCCACCAAGTACAAGGTGCTGTCCTGGCAGTTACCTTCTGGTCTTCTTCTTTGGTCCATGGCCCTTTGACAAGGTCTGGATTCAAAACTCTCAGCCACCGGTACTGGCATTGCTGGTCAGTGCGGTTCTGGGCAGAGAACGGGAAGAACAGATGGGCATCTGTGGGGTGGGAACTTCTGGCACTGCAGGTTGGAGCCCTGGTTGAGTACTGGGCTCAGGGGTCTGGGGCCACGCACAGCTCACGTGTGTCCTGTTCCACACACCCACCACTCATCCATGTGCCAGAACACGGGTGGTTTCCCTTTGCTAAAAGAGGACCAGGCCGGACACGGTGGCTCACACCTGTAATCCTAGCACTCTGGGAGGCCAAGGTAGGATCTTTTGAGCTCAGGAGTTTGAGACCAGCCTGAGCAAGAGCGAGACCCCGTCTCTACTAAAAAAAAAAAATAGAAAGAGGCCGGGCGCGGTGGCTCACGCCTATAATCCTAGCACTCTGGGAGGCCGAGGCGGGCGGATCGCTCAAGGTCAGGAGTTCGAAACCAGCCTAAGCAAGAGTGAGACCCCATCTCTACTATAAATAGAAAGAAATTAATTGGCCAACTAAAGATATATATAGAAAAAAATTAGCTGGGCATGGTGGCGTGTGCCTGTAGTCCCAGCTACTCGGGAGGCTGAGGCAGAAGTATTGCTTGAGCCCAGGAGTTTGAGGTTGCTATGAGCTAAGCTGACGCCACGGCACTCAGTCTAGCCCGGGCAACAGAGTGAGACTCTGTCTCAAAAAAAAAAAAAATAATAAAATAAAATAAAATTATGTTATAAACACTACGAAATAAATACTTGTGATATATTGCTGAAGAGTTATAAAACATTTTGTACAGCATGGCCATAATTTTGTATATTTGAAGTTAATACATATGCATTTGGAGATACCTTAGTATAAAAAAAGGACTGGTAGTATATACATCAATGTTAACAGTGGAAACTATTACATTAAAAAATTATGAGTAAAATTTTTTTTCTGTTTTCTCTACATTTTTATTTTTCTGATAGTGAATATATATTTGTTTTAAAATCTATTTTTAAATGCATTTATTAACAAAACATATAATGAAAAGAAGGAAATGAGTCAAGATAGTCAAGATGACACATGAACACCTACTACTGCATCTGATTTCAAACCTCCAGACTCAATCTTATTATAATCTAAGGACCTAAAAATAATCTGATAAGGAAAGTTGTAGAACTATGACTGGCATTTTTTTTTAAATCATGAAAAATAAGAATTGCATACACAACAGGAACACCCTGGTTTTCCCATTCTACAAACTTCCAAAGAAGGGGATTTCTGTGAATTCTTGGTAAAAAATCCTAAAATGGTGTTTTTCAAGGTTAGTTTTTAGGTCTATATAAAATGTAGAGTGATTTATCAATAAAAATATGGAACTACTATAAATAAGTCCTTGACACCAATCTCATTTCCTCCCATAATAGGATTTTCAGGGTGGTACGTAAGGAAAATGCACAATATAGTTGCACAGTATCTTGAAAGCAGCAAAGCATTTGACAAAATCTTCTACATCATTTAAAATAAGACTATAAAATATCAATAACATAATGGTAATATCAGTAAGAATAGCAAACTAAGGACCTTCAAAAATTCTCTCCTCCATAAAAGCAATGAGAAAACTAGCAAAGGTGTTAGAATCAACCCTAGAAGTTAGCCAAAGGCTTGCAGCAATCTGGAGAGTATTTATTTAAGAAAAATGACTGAATCTCAGTAAGAACAGCGAGGTTTGTGGCATTTAACTTATCATATTTCATGCTTGGTACTCTCTTGACCAAAACATTTTTCTATCTTCCCTATGTTAAGGCTCAGAAATAAAAAGCCACATAAACTGGAAAGAGTATCCAATCAGATTTTCAAAATATTTAAATAGGCTAAAAAAGTGGCAGAGTGAAATTTAACAGATATGATTATAAAATACACATTTAGGTTTGAAAACCAAAAGAAAAGAATGTGCTAGAACAGGCTCTAGACCCACTACTAGGAAATCCATGTGTGAAAAAAATATCCGGAAAGTTTTAACTGATTTCAAGATTCATATAACCCACCAAATAACAAAATGCTTTTTTAAATGTTAACACTGCTCAATCCACAGAAGAAGATATAGCAATTATAAACATATGTGCACCTAACAATAGAGCCCCCAAAATACATGAAGCAAAAACTGGCAGAATCAAAGGGAAAAACAGACAGTTCCTCAATAGTTGAAGACTTTAATATCCCACATTCAACAATTAATAAAACCAGACAAGAAAATAAGGAAACAGATCACTTAAAGAACACTATAAACAGGTTAGACCTAATACAGACATACAGAACATCAACGACAGCAGAATATACATTGTTCTTAAGTGCACATGGTATTTCTTCAGGACAGATCACATGTTAGGCCACAAAACAAGCTTTAATAAATTTTTTAAAATTTGAAAAAAAATGTAATAATACAAAGTATCCTTTCTGACCACAAAGGACTAAAGCTAGAAATTAATAACAGGAGAAAAACTGTAACATTCACAAATATGTGGAAATTAAACAGCAATCTCTTACATAACAATATGGCAAAGCAGAAATAACAAGGGAAATCAGAAAATATCTTCAGACAAATGAAAACAGAAAAAGAACATACCAATACTGCCATACTTATGGGATACAGTGAAAACAGGGCTCAGGAGAAAATTTATAGATATAAACACCTACATTAAGAAGAAGAAATCAATAATCTAACTATATATACCTTAAGTAACTAGAAAAAGAGCAAACTATACCTGAAGCTAGCAGAAGGACGGAAATAATAAAGGTTAAACTAGAGAATAGAAAAATAGTAGAGAAAATCAAAGAAATAAAAGTTGGTTCTTTGAAAAGATCAACATAATTGACAAATCTTTATTTTAGCTAGACTGACTAAGGAAAAAGAGAAGATTCAATCAGAAATTTAAAAAGGAAATTACTACAGCCTTTACAGAAATAAAAAGAATTATAAGAAAATGCTATGAATAACTGTACACCAACAAATTGGGTAACCTACATGAAATGGAATAAATCCTAGAAACACACAAACCAGCAAAATTGACTGAAGAATGAATAGAAAACCTGAACAGACCTATGACATATAAGGAGATTGAATCAGTAATCAAAAAGCTCCCAACAAAGAAAAGGCCAGGACCAGGTAGTTCCACTGATGAATTCTACCAAACATTTAAAGAATAATTAAAGCCCATTATTCTCAAATTCTTCCAAGAAATTGAAGAGAAGAGTACATTTTCAAACTCATTTTATGAAACCAGCACTAACCTGATACCAAAGACACCACAAGAAAAGAAACCTACAGGCCAATATCTCTAAAAATGTAGATGTAAAAATTATTAATAAAATATTAGCAAACTGAATCCAGCAGCATACTAAAAAATAAACACTATGACCAAGTGGTACTTATCCCACTTGAATGCAATGAATGCAAAGTGGTTCAACACATGAAAATCAATAAATGTAATACACCACATTAATACAATGAGGGGGAAAAAAAGACATGATCATCTCAATTGACACAGAAAAGGCATTTGACAAAATCCAACACCCTTTCATGATAAAAAATAATAATAACTCAGAAAACTAGGAATAAAGTGAAACTCTCTCAACATGATAAAGGGCATTTATGAAAAACCCACAGCTAACATCATATTCAATGGTGGAAGACTGTTAGCAATTCTTATGCATCAAAGGACACTGTCAAAAGAGTGAAAAGACAACCCATAGGACGGAAGAAAATACTTTCAAATCACGTATCTGATAAAGGTATAATATCCAGAATATGTATTTTTTAAGAACTCCAACTCAACAACAAAAAGACAAACAACCCAATTCAAAAATGGGCAAAGGACATGAATAGGCATTTCTCCAAAGAAGATATACAAATGACTAACAAGCACATGAAAGATGTTCAACATCATTAGTCATTTAGGTAAATGCAATCAAAACCACAGTGAGATACCATTTCACAACCACTAGGATGGCTTTAATCAAAAAATGGAAAATAACAAGTGTTGGCAAGGATGTGGATAAACCAGAATCCTTATGCTTTGCTGTTGAGAATGTAAAATGTTGCAGATGCTATGGAAAACAGTCTGGCAGTTTCTCAAAAAGTTAAACACAGATTACAATATAACCCAACAATTCCACCCTTAGGCATACACTCCAAAGCACTGAAAACCGAGACTCAAACCGTATAAGCCAATGAGCATGGCAGCAACATCCACAAAAGCCAAACGGTAGAAACAACCCAAGTGTCCATCAGCAAAAGACTGGATAAACAAAATGTGGTATAATACACAATACAGTGGAATATTATCTAGCCATAAAGAGGAGTGAAGTTCTGATTATGCTACAACATGGTTGAACCTTGAAAACATTATGCTGAAAAAACAAAAATCCAAATAGAAAAGGATATATATTGTATAATTCCCTTATATGAAATATCCAAAATAGATACATTCATAGAAACAGAAAGCAAATTGAGTGATTGCCAGGGGCTATGGAAATGGCAAGGGACTACTTAAGGAATATGTAGTTTCCACTTGGGAGGATTAAAAAAAATGTTCTACAACTAGATATTAGTGATAGTTACAAATATTGTGAAAATACTAAATGCCACTGAACCGTACACTTAAAATGGAAAATGTTATGTTATACTGTGTATATTTTACTACAACAGAAAAGTAGTATATATAAGTAAAATTTTTACATCAAAAAGTGCTAATACAACCATTAATACACTTATTCTACTATTTGTCTCTTTTCTACTTTTGCTTCTATTTATATGTATTCCTTCTTTATCAGTTCCTTTCATTTTTTTGTTTTCTTTCTAACCATTTAAGATGAATGCTGAATTTATTCTTTTTTGTTGTTAATATATATGTTTCAGGTTATGAATTTCCCTCTGAGTACCACTTTACCTGCTGCCCAGTTCTACTATTGTCATTCATGTTGCTTTTTAAATATTTATTCCACAACTAAGATTCTAGTTTTTTCCGAGACTGAATCAATTAAAAGCCCAGTGTCCAGATTACGATGAACAGAGAATCATTGCTGATGAACAGAGAATTATTCTAGGTGATACATTTAAAGCAGGGTGTTAAACAGACTAGGGAATACCCATGAGAGAATGATCAGGAGGGTGAAGGATTAAGAAACATATCAGAATAAGAGCGTAAAAAAGATAGTGAGGCTTCATCTGGGGGAATTTCTATTAGCCCAGAGCTTTCTGGAATACTTGAAAGACTTCCACAAGAACTTCTTATGCTCTAAGTGCTGGGGACACAGCAGTGACCAAGACAGATATGATGCTGCCTTCAAGAAGATAGGCTTAAATAACAAAAGAAATAACTAACAGATTGCAATGATCAATGCTCTTGAGAAGGACAGGATGCTCTCAGATACATAACAAGGAGGTCTATCCTGCTCTGGGGTCAGGGAAGGCCCCCTTGTGAATCAATTTTAGAACTCAGAGTGAGGTAAGAGGAGATCAGGCAGGGCCAGAGGGAACAGCCTGAGCAAAGGTGGTGAAGCGAAGGACATCTGGATGAACTGGAAGGAGGCAGTGAGTGTGGTGCACAGAGAAGAAAGGGGGAGTGGTGTCAGCCACGCCTGGAAAGGCAGGCAAGGGTTACAGCATAACTATTTGGGACTTTTGCCCAAAACTGATGGGTGGCCACTGACGACTTTGGGATGAAAGTGGCATGTTCAGAATTACCTTTTCAAACCATCATTTTGGATACACTGTAGGAATAGAAGGGAGCAAAAAGGAAATGCCGGGAGTCCAGTTAAGAGATGACTGCTTCCTCCAGAAGAGAAAAAGAAGAGCCTTGGGCTAGGATAGTGGCAGGGGAGACAGAGCTAGCTAGGAAATGGGACTGGCAGGTCTTGGTAAATGAATTCACTGCTCCACAAGTGGAAACTGCACAGGAAGGCTGACTTTGGCTCTACATATTTGAGGCTCTGTCTCATGTATAACATGCTTACATTTTAGTCAAGGTAAATAGACAGTTTTAGCACCTCATGCATTTGTCTCCTTCCACAGAGTAAAAGCAACCCAAGGGCATATGTCCTCCCATGTAGCAGCCCACCAGCAATGACTGGCAGATGCAGGGATATGAGGGCCCAGTTCCCTTGCCTCAATTTGGGATATTTCTAAAGGGCCATCATAGCTCCAGAGATGCCCACCGGATCAGCTGTGACCTCACTGTAACCTCACTGCAGGTCAGCTTTGTCATCTGTCCAAGCCTACCTTCCTCAGCACCTCACAGGTGTATCTCCCAAGAGCATGCTTCAGTAAACCCTCTGGACACAATTCTCCATTCCAGAGTCTGTCTCCAGGCAACCCAATCCAAAAGGAATGGCATGTACCCAACCGGGCCAAGCCACTGTGGCCAGGGCGGAGAGGCAGAACCGCAAATGGCAGAGGCAGGTGCAAACCACGGGCAGTCCATGTGCGCTCCGTGTGACAGGGGCTCTGTCACATGCACAACTTAGAGAACGGCCACTCTCAATCCAGTCATCAACCGTTACGAGGGACAATGGATTCAATGTTTCAATTTGCTTAAGGGACTTTTGTTACCTAATAAATCTACACAAGTTCTGGTGGGCGGCAAAATGCAAACTCGAATTTCAAGGCCCATCCGAAAGAATGATCTTAAGAAAGGGAGAGACTAATGCCTTACAGGGAGCAGTAAGTGAAGTTCACTAAAGAGAAGGCCAGAGTGGAAGCAAAGGTTTTCAATCATTGATTCAATGAATATTTATTGAAAGACTACTACCAGCCCAGCAAACTGCCACAAGCTGGAATACAGTCTTGAATAATAGAGACGTGGTCCCTCCCCTCACAGAGCTTAGCGTCTAGCAGAAAACAGTGGAGCTCAGCATTGGAACCATTTTCCCAGTTAAAATGCTCCAGGAACCCTAACACACAAAAATGGATACATAGGACAATATGTTAGCATAGATGTCTTTTGTAAGTTTGTAAGTTTAACTTACGATGCATCCTTAACTGTTTTAACTTAGGAGAGCAATAAAGCCTGCGACTCTGATCGCTGTCATCTCCTAGTAGCAAAAAATTTTGATGAGTCCCAAGGATGTTCACCGCCTTCCTATAACAGCCTTAGTAGTCAGTTTCTTTCTGCATTTGTTTGCTTATAAATAAACATGTTTCATTTGCTATGAAAATAGTTATAAATAGTATCAGGTCTGGTTTGGTTGCATTTGATGATCTTGTCTTGAAATCTCAAGATAGTCTTCATTTTAACTGATTCTTCCATCTCTAAAATGTCCATTTTCTCCATCATTAGACCCCTCCTTATGTTTACACACTGTTCTTTGGCTTTAATTATAATCTATATACTAATGATTCCTAATGTCTGTGGAGTCAAAAGTCATACACGAATTTTCCATGACACAGGGTATCAGTGCCCCCAACCCAGGCATTGTTCAAGTGTCAACTGTACATAGCAATTTCACTTCTCAGAATTTACCCTGAAATTATAAAATATGCACACAAGTACATACGTATGTTTATGGATGTTCATAACAGCAGTATTCATAATGGTTTACAAGTGAAAACAATCTACATGGCCAATAATATGAAATTAGTTACAGACAACATGGTGTATTTGAGGGAAAATTAACCTGTCATTAAAAATTACAACACAGAATAACATTTTAGGATTTAAAAAAAAGATTTTTTATATATATAGTTAAGTGAAAATAAAAGAGGTTTAAAGAGTATGTACCCTATATCCCAACTTGGCTTTCTTAATTACATAAATATGTGTAGAAAACAAGTCCCATCTTACCTTTATATCTACACCAAAAAGCTAATATTTTAATTAATTCAGGTTCCACATTAGTATTTATCAAACATCAATTATGTGCTAAATACATAACAATAGTTATCTTAGGTACTGTAATTTTTATTTTTTGCTTATTGTTTAAAGATGTTTATTACATAAATTGCTTTCAAAAACAAAAGATAATAAATATTCTCAATAAGTCCTGCTACTCTGATCGCTGTCATCTCCTAGTTTAAATCTTGGACAGCCACCACCTGCTCTAGGAAACCTTCCCTCATTTCCCCAAGGCTGGATCCCATATCCCTGCCACCAACATGCTCCTGGAGAACCCCATCTTCTCCTGTATTAACACTTTCCCCACTGCACTGTAAACTGCCTGGTTTCTTAACTGCATCTTCCACTAGATTATGGGCTCATGGAGGGTGTGATCACCATTGTTTCCAGAGTTCCTTGCATAAATTTGGTGGTCTATAAATATGAAATGAACAAGTGAATATTGGTGCTATGAATTTAGCCACACCTATACCTCTCTTCACCATCCAAGAGATGCAGAAGGAACGTGGCCAGGTTGCCAGGAGCCCCATCAACTCCTTTCAAGGATAGTTAAGCCCCTGAAGAAATGATCTTATGCAATAAGGAGTGACCAGACATAAAAGTCTACTTGAAAACAAGATGAGGCCTACCCACAAGGAATAATGTAAAATAACCTTCAAAAGGTGGGAGAATCATGCATCCATTCCATAATCAATGGGTGCCTGCTATATACCAAGGAATGAATCCAACTCAACTGATGCATTTTCCCTGAATATCTTTCTCTTCAAATGCTGGTACAGAGATTCAAGATGCTGTACCACAGATCGTCTGTTCCGCTAGCACACGTGTTTACTGACAGGAATTACCTCAGATGGGATTGGGAAACACGGGATGATGTCAGTGTAACAAGTTGTGCTGGTTCATATGCGATTCTTCCTGGCTTGTTAATATTTTGCAGCAGTCATGGGGTAAGCACTCTCACAAGGAAAGAGAAATACTCAACAATGGTTGAAGACTTTAGAACAAAGCTGGAAATGTGCTCAACTGCCCTCCTTCAATGTGAGTAGTGGCTTTAAGAATCACTATCCTCTCCACTATGTTAACCTGCATGGTGAAACCACAAGAACAGGTGAAGAACCTGTGAAAACATTTCTCCCTACACAGATGAATGAAGGAGGCTACACCCAACACCAGATTTCATTTGGATGAAAATGGTCTCCATCAGAAGCGAATGCCCAGTGTGATCTATAGAGAGAAGGAAGCACACCCTCGATCTGAAGACTGCACAGGTAGACCTGCTAAGGGAAAACACCAGCCAGTGGAGATTCAACCAAGCTGTATTTTTAGTAGATTTGCTTTTGGTTTTGTTATGTTCTAGTTACAAAGTCCATAGCTTTTCAGTGGTCTTTCTCAATCTTGTTCTTCCCACAACTCTGTTATTTTTAGTGCATGATTTTGCAGAATGCAAGGTGCATATAGAGTCAGCCCCCTGTACCTGTGGGTTCCGCATCTGTGAATTCAACCAACGGTGGATCAAAAATATTCAGGGAAAAAATGGATAGTTGCATTGTACTGAACATACACAGACTTTTTTTGTCATTCCCTAAACAACAGAGTATAACAACTATTTACATTGTATTAGGTATTGTAAGTAGTCTAGAGAAGATTTAAAGTACACAGGAGGATTTGCGTGGGAGGACTTGGGCAGAGACAACCGCATAGTGCTATAGTGGAGATGCCTGTGTTCATCACGGCAGCAGAGTCCATTTTTAAGTAAAGTAAATTTCTTCAAACAAAACTAAAATTATTCTATTATTATTTATTTTGCTTCATTTGAAATGAAATGAAAGCAGTATTTTCTTATGTATGTTATGCAGACATACACACAATCACACGTATGTACATATAGATGTTCGTATGAAGGGATGAATGTGTATCAATTCCAAAAGAAAGGAATCACACATCTTAAAAGTATGTCGTCCTTTGGGAAGTATAAATAAACTGAATGTCGACACAGAAGGAACTGTCAAGTGCATCTCAATAAGCTTCAAGTTGGCCACCAATGACTTGCTCTGTAGACATACAGCCTTCTCTTTGCACGTGTCTGCCAACTAAGTAGAGACCTCGTCCACGTCAGCTAATCACAGGGGATGGGGTGTAAAGCCACTCAACAGCAAGAGAGCCACATGACTGAAGCTTAAATGCATTCAATCCTCCTAATGAAGAACAGTCTGGATCTCTGATAAGGGACTCAGCCACACTTCCTTCTAGAGGGAGAACCAAGCCACCCCTACACATGGTTTTACCACCACCAAGAGACCATGAGCTTAGGACAAGAAAGAGAATAGAAAGTAACACTCAACATAAGGGCAATAAAGGCCACCCAAGGTACCTTGTACATTCTGTTCACTGACTCAGTCAGTAAGCAATTGAATGTGCAAGAAGCTAAGAACCCAGAGATAAACAAGACAAGAAAACTGGGTTCCTATGCCACTGATTATTTCTTCCTGACACCCAAACAACTTTGCAAAGGATTGACTAGAATCCTGAGTTTGGAAACTCTAACACCTCCTGGAGCCAGAAGAATAATGTAAGAATGAAGGAGAATGGGTGCATGGTAATAAGGAACATTGGGGACAGTGACAAACTAGATCTCCTAGGCTCCATCTGGAAGTATTCAAATCCATTGTTCTTGGTGTCGGCGGTATAGTGGTGAGCATAGCTGTCCTCCAAATCCATTGTTTCTATCTACCATTGAAGCGAGGCAAAATTCATATACAGCCTAGACCTGGCTCACAGGCTGCCACTCACGACCTCTATGTTTAGCAGGATGTAGACCAGAGAATCTAGACAAGGAATTTCACTTTGTATCCGACTCTAAGACATCAACCAATATTTAAAATCACCTATGGGCGATGGCTATAATGCACTAGAAGATGATAGAAAAGAAGTCTGCTATAGGAGAAACATAGCAGAATAATCTACCAAGATCCAAAATTTTGGAACCTAACCCCGATTCCGTATTTCTTCATTATGATTGAAGAGAGCCATTACATAAACAAAATTTTCATTTTCTGGTGTCTTTAAAAATCAGTACCTCTTTCTAAAAAATGCTATTTGGGGAAGGTTCACTCTCAAAGAGAAGATGAAGAATCTCTACAATCCAAATCACACCTTTACCATAAAGGGTCAAAGATAATGTTAGCAGACACACAGGTGAAATATATCAATTACAAATGTACGAATTCTTAGCCCACTCAAAATGTGGTTTCTTGGTTAGAGGTTATGAGAAGCCATTTTATGTACACTTCAGTAAAATATTTAATTAAGGTAAAATCATAATTTAGAATGAGAGCTGATATTTTTTGCTTTCAAGGTCAGTCCATGTACTGGATATTCCAAATTTTTTTCATATACCAACATTCTATTTTTTTACCTACACAATGATTTTACCTACACAGTCAGAAATATGTAAGTTAATGTACACTTAGCACTTCTTAATTGTTTTTAAAGCTAAATTTGAACAATAAATTAAATTCCTCAGTATGTGTGTTATGAAATGTAGGCATAGGCTATAAAAATGTTGACATTGGTTATATTCTAGTAATACAATTTAGCCCTTTTAGCAATGACTATGCAAATAATCAGCGACAGGAAAACCATTTTACATCCAGTACAATTACCTACTATCACAGAAGTCATTATTGTCCTGCTTATTGAACTTCAATAAAAACTCTTGGGATGCTAAGATAGGTTCAAAGCTGCTGTGAAAACTCTCCTCTTAACAGACTCCTCTGGCAACCATAATTACCAACGTTAAGGAGGGCAGATGCAGATGAACACTAAACAAGAAATTATCCCCAGAAGGTTCATAAGTTCCAAGCTTTAAATGGGTAAATGCTGACAGCTCCTAATATGTTCTCTTAACATTTTCAAGATGCAACTTTTCACTCAGGCAAGGTCAGCAGCTCTAAGATGACTCCATGTCAATGGGTAGAAAAATCCATGATCCCAATGAGATCAGTTTTGCCCCTGAACAATATCTACTTTTAGCCAATGTCCGGATAGTGCTGGTTATATTTCAGGAAGCTCAATCACACCTTCCGTTTTACTGTGCTTGAACTTTTGTTTCAGGAGTTGCTCCGCCATCTTGAAACAGACCAAGGTGCTTGGGTGATCCATTGGCCACCATCTGTCAAAGTTCTTCACTAGGATTCTATCCAACTTCATCTTCTCTGTTAACATAGAGATGAGGAACAGGGGGTATGGTAGAGAAGAGGGCAGTTTGCACCATTCTTTCAAGGAACACTAAGATTGCCCAACCACCCCACCTGAGCCTGTGGCTAGTGGTCCATGACTGGGCCTCAGCAAGTCCAGAATCATCTGCAAGACCCCGGTCACGCAGAAGGCCAAGATGCTAACTTGCTTGTTCTCCAGTCTTCTTTCACACTGCCAGCAAATCCATCATCTGAAAAAGCTTCAGCTGCCCACTAGGGCCCAGAGGAAAAAGCTCCTTGTGGGGGAATCACCTCTGCAGTCTCCTGTGGGTAGATCAATCACTCTGCAATCTCTTACCCCAATAGCTAATTCCACTCCTTCTGGGTGCTCATCTCAATTTAGCCCAAAGCCTTGAGAACCAAAGGTAATGTTAACCAATTTATGTTCAAGGGCGTCCAGTTCCAGGCTGGCCCTTGAGGCTGGTTTCTCGCAGGATCAACAGGCCTGGCTGAAGACGGCTGGTCTCTTAGCTTCTTTATCCTGAGTTTTGTCTTGGGGGCCAACACCTCTGGAGGGGCATTCCCCCCAGGGAGTGGTGGTTGTTTCTTCACTGGTCAGGAATCCAAACCAGGAACAGTTGTGTTCTGGGCTAGCTGAGCCCTAGCTCCCCAGAGATACGGGTGTTTCTTCAGTGTCTGGAAGATGCCACACTCGTGCCTTCCTTCACCACTTTTGGAACAATGTCAAAGTAGCCAATGCCAGCCACTACCTGTGTGGACCTAGAGACAGGTATCCGCTGAGGGTGACGCGAAGTGTTGGGAGGAGGTCTTACATACGAGGTCCTCTAGGAACGTGTTACCACCCACCTCCGACTTCCATGTTCTAGTCCCTTACACCAAAGGCCCTCTGCAGCGCCCCCTTTCGCCCCCGGTGGGCCTGACATCCGCAAGGACCGCCCCCACGCCCCAGCCCAGAGGGCTTCCGAGCCGGTGGCTGGGGCAGCAGGTGGGGGGAGGGGGAGGGGACCCGGTGGCCCCGGGGAGCGGTTTGGCCGGCGTCTCCCAGACGCCCATCCAGACGCCCCCTCCGCAGCCCCGCAGGACCCAGCCTCACCCCGCCGGGCTCCGCTCGGATCGCCCGCGCCCCTCCTCTCCCGCGCCCCCGGCCCAGCCCGGGCCGCGCACCCCCGCCCGCACCCCTGCCGGCCGCGGCGCGGGCCCCCGCATTCCCCGCACGTCCGGCGCCGACTTTTACCTGTACTTTCTGCACTCGAGGCGGCTCGTCGGGCGAGAAACACCTCCCCGGGACCGCTACCTCCCCCGCCCCGGCTCCGCCCGGCTTCCTCCTTCCCCTCCAAGGCCGCAAAGTAGATGGAGTAAGAGAGTGTGTGTGCGAGAGAAAGAGAAAGAGGGAGCGGGCGCGGGCGCCGCGGGAGGCGGCGGCGGCGGCGGCGGGCGGGAGGCGCGCCCGGCCCCCGCCACCCTCCGGCCGCCGCCGCCGCCGCCGCGGGCTCGGCAACTCCGGCTC
>CAUYRT010091525.1:0-16799 GCA_963574885.1 Lepilemur ruficaudatus | reverse complement strand
CCTGCCCAACAAAGAGACCACTGCGTTGGTGCTCTGGGGCTCGGACCCTAGCTCGAGCTAGTCAATAAACTCCTCTTGCTGACTGCAGCCTCAGTGACTCTGTCTCTCTGTTTGGTGGTACTGCGACTCCCGATCTAACATTTGTGAGCATGAAGGGCACAGGGTAGGACTCACGACAGGCAATAAATAAGGTTGGCTTATAGAGGCCCAGCTCATAGACCCTCAAAATAGGCACAGGAAGTGAGGAGAACACACAAGCAAACACAGTAGGTACAGGTGGTCTGGGTCCAGGCCACATCAAGCCCCATCTCTGGCTGGGTGTTCCCTCTTCCTCTCTCTGAGACCTGCTTATGGATCAGATGGCAGGAAACCTAGCCAAGAGAGAGTCACCACCCTCCAACAGCATGGAGGTCTGGGATAGTTATGAGTATCACATGGCTGAGTCCTAACAAGCCTTCTAACCAGTAGAAGGGTTGGACTAATCTAGCTCTCCTGCAGTAGCAGAAAGGGGCAGCGGGATTGACAGACTTACACTCACACCCTGGGCTTGTCACCTTCTGGGGATATTATGGGCCTAGCCTATAAAGTAAGGATAATAGAGCCTACCCCATAGAACTCTTCTGAGGATTACAGGAAATGACAGTTGGGAAAGCACCTAGTAGGGCACCTGGCACGTAGCACACTTCAATAAAAGCCACTTGAATCTGAGATTCCTAACCCAAGTTGTTGCCCCTTGATTTCCCTCTCTGTAAAATTTGGATAATATAACCACCACCTCCCAGGTTTAATTTGAGGTATGAGTAAGATAAGAGAGAAAACCCTCAATAAAGAATAGTCACAGGTTGGTTAAATACTTTTATATTTGTATTATTCCTGTGGATTAGGAGTTTCAATAGCTCTCTCAAAAGGGCCTCTCAAACTAAACTCAGGGACCACTCTTACAAAAACTACATAGGCTTGGCATTTTCTCTCTGCTCTCTGTAACCCAGAGACTGGCCCACAGGCCTCCCTACTGGGCAGGCTCCAAGGCCCCACCTAGGTGCCCCACCAGCCCCAGGCCTTCTTGCCTCCTCCCAGGAGCTGCGGGACCAGGCGCACCTCCTCACTAGGCTCTGCCCTGCCCACCTGTCACAGAAATCTACGTGTACAGAGAGACTCTCATTCAAGGCCTTCTCTTTTTTGTTGCCCATAGATAAGCACACAGGGCGTTTTTATTTTATGAGTGTTGTCCAGAAGACCACCAGGATGGCTAAATAGTAGAAAGGAGAGCTTTATTGGTGATGTTGGTTTGCAAATTGGGAAGAGATAATCTCTGGCATGTGCCAGACGATGGAGAACAGGTTGGTTTTACGCCTCACAGTGCCTGATATTCAGCAGGTTTTGGGGAAAGCTATACATATTTATGAGGGGAGCCAAGCCCAAGTGCAATGAGTAAGCATGTATGTAACATACATCCCATATTCACTTTGGGGTGGGGTTTTAGCCTTAAAATGAGGTAGAATTTGGCTCTTTATGTCAAAAGGTGAACTATAGGACAGCTTTTGTGTGCAGCCTTTATAGGCTGGCTGGAACTGGCTTAAGTTCTACAATAGCTTATCAGAAAAGAATGTTTGTGAGGCAGGTCCTCTGTCAATCAGAGTTGTAGTAGTCTGGGTTGTAAATAAGGGTTAGGCAGGTCTGGCGTCTCCTATTGTTAGGGAGTTTAGCTGTAGGAATTTAGAAATTTGCCTGCCAGCCGGGCCCTGAACCTTTGACCTGTAGATAACCTTGTTTCCTTAACTTTAGGTCCATCTTATTTGATAAAGGAGTGTCTATTTTGGTTTGTCAGATCACATGAGTTTCACAGCAATGATTACAGGAAAACACATGCGGGGTGGTCAAAATAGCAAACCTGGGGAAGGTACAAAGTCCTCCCAGGCTGGTCCTGACTTTCTAGGAAGAGGAAGTGTTATTCCTGAAGGCTGTGGCAATTCCTGGGACTTTTGTATTGAACATGGGACCAGGACACCAAGGAGTGGGTTAGCAATGGACAAATTTCAGCTGGTACTAGTTTCTTGTCAGGAAGTGCAGGGGAGACACAGGCCCTCTGCTCTTCACAGGGGACAGCAGTGATGAACCCCACTGCTTCAGAGACATCCAAATCCTCAGGTCCCAGCTGAATATATCCTGAGCAGCTGGTGATCTCAGGTGCCTGGCTTATGACCTGGGGATAATGGGCTGGACACAGAGGGAAGAGTCGTCAGCCTGGGGAGCAGATAACTGAGCCAAGAAGTCTCTTCCCCACAAGTGTTTACCTGAAATACTAACAAAAATGAATCAGAAAAAGAAGGCCCAAAAACTAGTGAAACGTGTAATCAGCTTCTCTTTTCTCTTCCACAAAGCAGGGAGAAGTTGTGGCAAGTAATGCCAGCAGGCAGAGTGTGTTCTACGATGGCCCCTGCTTGAGAAACCTGCATGTCTCCACCACGCTTCCGGCCTGGGCTGAGGTCGAGAAGAGAAACTGACAACTGCGCCGGGGCAGGAAAGTCCCTGCAGGAAGCCACTGTTGGTCCGGGTTACCAGGACAACCGCAGCTGCTCTCTTCTCTTGAGAGAGGATGGGCTCGGGAGGCCCAGGTGTGCTCTGCTCCGGGAGCCCAAGTAAGAGAGCTTTATCTCAGATAGTATCAAATAGCATCTGATTACACTGCCCCCACGGCAGTTCCCACACGTCCCCTCTCATTTACTCTGCCTCTGGAGAGAGTCAGGTACGGGGTGATTATACCCATTTGACAGGGGAGGAAACAGAGGCCCAGAGACATTAAGTAACTTGCCTAGATTTACATGACTAAGAAGTAGGTCGTATCCAAACTGAGTCTTCAAACATCAAGTCTGGTGTCCGCTCCTGTACAGGGCCTGCCTGCTGAACCAACGGCACGGGGTTTCTAGCACTCTCGCATCTACAGGTGCGTGTGTTCCACGTGCGAAGGCCCCGGCTTGGATTGTTTCCCGCTTCATCGCCGACATCACAGATGGGAAACAAGGGGTGCAAGGGGCGTGGCCGCCGGCAGCCACAGTCTGCATGGGTCCCCAACACGTGACTGAGACCCGAATTCAGAGCCTTTTCCATGATACCAGCTGGCTGCTCTGCCCTTTACCACATCTGGAAAAAATGACTCAGGTGACAGTAGGCTAATCATGTCGTCCTCGTGTACTGAAGATGCCACGTCGTTTATGAAGCACTTCAAAGTGGGAACTCTTGCCCTGGCTTTCCCCTGGGCTTTTATTAAGTAAAGGTCATGATGTTTGTTCACGTTTGAGCACACTGGTGGCTGGCTCACAGGAAAGAGTTTCAAAGGCTGAGCCTGAGATAAGGCTGGTTCTGGAGGCTTCTGCAGCTAGAATGATCCACCCCCACTGCCTGGTTGGATAACAAGACACAGAAGCCCCATTTGCCCCCATCCTGTCTGGCTTTTGCGAGTTCTGTGTCTGACTGGACTGCCTGAGGGCTGTGCCACGGAATACTTAGCCATGCGAGAAAGGCAGGAGCAGAGAGAGGTTCTGGCCCAGAGGCGATTTCTAGTCTCCCTCTGGGATGGCAGTTTTTCTGGTTATAAGGAGAAGTTTCTGATCCTGTCTCCACAGATGATTTCACAGCTTCCCTCATTCTCTGTGGTTCTTAATTCCAGACTTGGCTAAGGTGGCCTGAAGCCACTCATCTAGTCATTACCTAAATGACATGCACTTTGCTTCCTTCGCTGCCCAGAACAAAGGGCTGAGTGATGGCCTCGCAGCCTCTCTGAGGCAGTGACAGGAGGTCATCCCTGCCCACTCTGTTCCAGCGGGGGATGTTTACAGAGGTAGCAGCAGGTAAGGCGGTCAGTGGAGAGCTGGGCTGAAACCTTAGTTGGCCTGAAGCTACCCGCTGCTCCTGCCTTTCTCGTGTGGTTAGGTGTTCCATGTCACAGACCTCAGACAGTCCAGTCAGACGCAGAACTGGCGTCTGACAGGACGGGGACAACTGAAGCGTCTGAGTCTTCTTATCTAACCAAGAAGTGGGGGTGATCATTCCTAGCTGCAGAGACATCCAAAAGCCAGCCTTACCTCAGGGACAGTCTTTGAAGAAACCCTTTCCTGTGAGCCAGTCACCAGCATGCTCAAATTTGTTTTGTTTGTTTGTTTTCTGGTTTTTTTTTCTTTTGAGACAGAGTCTCGCTCTGTTGCCTGGGCTAGAGTGCCATGGCATCAGCCTAGCTCACAGCAACCTCAAACTCCTGGGCTGAAGCAATCCTCCTGCCTCAGCCTCCCAAGTAGTTGGGACTACAGGCATGTACCACCATGCCTGGCTAATTTTTTCTTTTTTTATAGCTGCCCGGCTAATTATTTTCCTATTCTTAGTAGAGACAGGGTCTCGCTCTTGCTCAGGCTGCTCTTGAACTCCTGATCTCAAATGATCCTCCCACCTCAGCCTCCCAGAGTGCTAGGATTACAGGATGAGCCACTGTGCCCAGCCTGTGTGCTCAAATTTGAACCATGCTGGACAGCATTTAGAGTCAACCAGGTATGAGGCAAGTAGCCACCACTGTTCCTGAGGAAGCCCAGATGGAATGACTCCGAGCCAAGTAGTTATGGGTCCTGTTAGGAAATGTTAATTGAGTATATGGACAGAACTGCCCCAAATGAGTTAGACATATTTTCGTTTTTCTTAAATCTGGGTTTAAACTGCCCTTTGGCTCCTGGGCAATATGGATGTTGGGTTTGTCCAGCACTTGTTCCTGGGAGATGGGGTGACCAGATGATGGCAGGCCTGACTCTCTCCTCACCTCAGGCTGGAGGAAAGGCTATGACTATGCCCTGGGCAGGGAATAGTGCTGCCTGGACTAGCCTGTGGCTCTGAGACCAAATCTTTCAGGCCAGAGACTATTATGATTATCTTCTATGAGGCCAGGGAGTCAGACCACACCTTCAGGTATGGCAGGGGGAGGAAGAATTGCCACTAACAGAAAGGTGTGTTCTCACAGCCAGTCCTCTCCAGGCAGGCAAGGAAGAGTGCCATGGGCTGAGGAAGGGAAGGACTTCCCCCACTGTCTGTGGAAAAAGGGGGCCGAGAGATCGCTCAAGTGGTCCCCGAGAGATGGTGGCCTTTGTGGTGGACAGACACTTCACTTCCCCTCTGGAGGCCGACAGAAATGACTCTCTATAGTCTGCTTTCTTTACTCCTTGACTCAGTGGAGCCTGGGGTCAGATGGACTGTGTGGGGAGGGCAATGTCCTCTTCCCAATGCCTGGCAGAGTCACCAAGTCACCAGTTCCATGTGCTACAGAGGCAGAATCAAGGCAGCAAGACGAGAAGGCCACGGTGGGAGAGACTTTCTGGAGCTCATGTGAAGCTGTGCCCTGGGAAACTTTCAGAAACACTAGGAAGGGAAACTTCTCTATTTTTAGATGTAGGAAGGAAGTATAATTTCATTTTACAGTTGTTGAGGCTTCAACATAAATTAATAGCATATGAAACACACTCATTTCACAAATGAAGAAACCAGCAGTTGGAGGGCCTAAGCAAGCACAAGAGGGCGGCTGTCTGAGGAGCACGTACAGCCCTCTGGCTGCAGTGACATCCCAGGAGTCCCAGGATCTTGTGTCCTCACAGCTGTACCTGCCTAGCCTTTAGGTAAAGGTGGTACAAGTGAGGCCAAGTCACACAACCTCCTTTGTCCGCCTGGCACATCATAAATCAGAGGTGGGGAACCCTTTCATGTTGGAAGTCCGCATTAATTTAACTGTCATCAAATAAGGCCACATTCAAGAAACTTCAATTACATATACTTCAAAATGTACATTATTGTAAAAATCTAACTACTATGCACTTAATAATTTCAAAAATTGAAAATTATTTGTTAATTTTATTTATTTATTTATTTATTTTGAGACAGAGTCTCACTCTGTTGCCCCAGCTGGAGTGCCATGGCATCAGCCTAGCTCACAGCAACCTCAAACTCCTAGGCTCAAGCGATCTTCCTGCCTCAGCCTCCCAAGTAACTGGGACTACAGGCATGCGCCACCTTCCTGGCTAATTTTTTCTATTATTGGTAGAGACGGGGTCTTGCTCTTGCTCAGGCTGGTCTCGAACTCCTGACTCCCAGAGTGCTAGGATTACAGGCATGAGCCACCACGCCCAGTCTATTTGTCAATTTTAAAGTTGACTAACGTTTCAATGACTTTGTTGTGTCTGCTTATTGTTGGAAAGCGTCTGTATATTTGGTTGCAGCAGGGAGGTCCCCAGTTTCAGTTGATCCTCTAGATGGGTATCAGTCATTTGTGACCTTACGGGTGTCTTGATTTGGGTTAGGTAGGAGAACGTAGATTTGCAACAATAAGTGGTTTAAAAGCAAGAAAACATTTTTTGGACATGTTGCTGAAGGTGTGGGTATTCTACTGTAGTTGTCCACATTTCAATTGGGTCTTTCTTAGCATCAAACAATGACTTTAAAATATCATCTACTGAGAGCTCAATCAATTCCATCTGTGGTTCTTTAGGTGCCTTGGTGATACCAACTAGATGAAGCTCAAATGTTAATTTGACTGTGATGACATGATTCTCAAAGTCAGTGAAACGTTCATTGTATTCTCCAATTAACAGGTCCATAACAACTGCATATTCTTCAAAAGATTCACATATACCATCCTGCTCATCAATCACCTTTGCTAACTGGGGAAAATGTTCACCCAAAATTTCCTTTCGAAAAAGTGTTTTGAAAAAAGATAGCTTTTTTCAAAATGCTTGGATTTTTTGCCACATATCATATCTAGACATAGTTTTACCTTGCAAAGAAATATTCAAATTGTTTTGATTTGACATGATATCATGCAGAAATGCTGCATTCCTATAGAAATCTTCTCTCAATAATTCATATTGCTAATTCTGTTCTTCATAAAATTTGACTGTTCTCACAGAGATAAAATTTTAGCTAACACCTGTGCTGTGATAGCCAATGCACTTTTGAATGATATGGCAAATCCACCCTGAATACCTCATCATTCAACTTTAGCATGTTACAAAACTGATGGTGCTGTGTTGCATTTGCAGGAATATAGTTAACAATACTTATAACTTGGTACAAAGTGTCACTTAAAATAGAAGCTTTAGCACAGAGATTTTGCTGATGTAAGCTACAATGAAAAGAAATGAGAGCATCTGGATCGGTGAACACTTCTTTTTATCTGTGCAATAAACCCTTTATGTTTTCCTGTTATGGAAGGTGCACCATCTGCACAGACACTCACTAAATTTACCAAATTCAGATCAATTTCACAACATTTATCTTGAAAGTTGTTGAAGATATCTATTCCCTATGTTCTGTTCACAAGAGTGCCCAAAGCAAATAACTCTTCACAGCAAAGAAAATCTGTTATGACCCAAATGAAGTATAAAACCTTTGCCAATTCAGTAGTATCAGTTGATTGATCCAAAGTGATTGAATAATATATATTTTCCTTTTGAAGTGTTGCACAAAGTTGTTCTGTTAAGTTGAAGGCTAATTCATGATGCCAATCAGTTATGGTTTTCCTGGAAAGAGGCAGTTGTTTGTACTTTGAAACATTATTGGGGTCTAAGCATCCTACAACTTCAACAATGCATTCTTTCATAATTTCTACATCACTTAATGGCTTCCCTTTTTTCCTGAGTATATAAGCTATTTTACAAGTTGCTTCAGTGGCATTATTTCTAGGTCTTATTGCTGCTTGAAAGAATTATCTTTGTTTTCATCTTTTAATTTCTGCAATAATGTTTCTAGCCTTCCCCTCTAATTTAAAATATTTGTGTTCTTTATGAGTGTTATAATGCTGATGAGCACTGAATTTCTTAATGTTGCTATTACAGTATCACAAAACTAGCAAATCATCTTATCTGTAGCACAAACAAGATAATATTGCAATTCCCAATCCTCATTTAAAAATCTGTTTTCTTCCTTCAGCATTCTATTGGTCTTCTTTGATGATGGGCTATTAAGCAGACAGAATTTAAAAATACCATCAAGCTGTGCAACTACTCACAAAGTCTACTTCAAACAGAAACACAGTGCACCACTGTCAAAAGCTGGTAACAGACTGGCGTACTTGACCCCCACAAACTCTCACCAACCAGCCTCGTATGGTAGTGGTGCCAGTCAGGCAGGGGAAGTTAGAACTCATGCATGCATGAGCGTATCAGCTGTCAATTTAGCCCTTATGGCTTATTAATGTTCTAATTGTGCTGGTCAATCTGGGAGGATTATTTTGTTGAAATTTATCTCATTCTTTGGTATTTTAAAAAAGTTCATTTTAAAAATAAAATAAAAACATAAAAGATGAACAAAACGTATTAATAAAAATAAAATAATTTGTTCTGTAAAATTTGGATTAGTCTAAAGGACTCACTTAAGGACCTAGAAGGCCACTTGTGGCCTTAAGGCCAGAGGTTGCCCACCTCTATCATAAATTGATCAAAAAATAATTATTTTTAAAAAAGTCAAAAGCTAACCAGAGGTAACCAAACACAGAAAATAGTACAACCTTGTAACATAAGACTGAAAATGGGCTGGCACAGTGGCTCACGCCTGTAATTCAAGCACTTTGGGAGGCCCACACAGGAGGATCGCTTGAGGCCAGGACTTTGAGACAACCCTGGGCAACATAGCCCAACCCCTGTCTCTACAAAAAAAATTAAAAATTTAGCCAGGCATGATAGTGCGTGCCTGTAGTCCTAGCTACTCCAGAGGCTGAGGCAGGAAGATTGCTTGAGCCCACAGTTGGAGGTTGCAGTGATCTATGACTGCCTCACTGAACTCCAGCCTGGGTGACAGAGCAAGACTCTGTCTCAAAAAAAAAAAAAAAAAAAAAAGAAACAAACAAAGAATCATTAAAAAAAAAGACCAAAAAGTGTCCAGAGGAAAGAAACAGAAAGAAACAGGATCCCAGAAGGGAATGTTAGTTGTCCCTGTCTCCCTGTGGAACACACACCTGAAGCTGAATGAGGAAAGATTAGAGAACAAGATCTCAGGAAACATCACCAGTACCTCTCAGTTTGGCACAAAAAGGTCAGAGAGGCTGAACTGTCAGCCTGGAGAGTCCAGGAGGAATTCTGGAGGGAAGGAGTCCCTCCAGAAGCCAGCAGCGACTGGAGGAGCAGCGGGACTTGCAGGTTTCAGGGCTGCATGCTGCTTGAGGGAATGAGCCAAAGCTACAGGCTAGGACACTCACCTGCTGAGCAGAGTGGGCCCAGGTGGGGGATGCCTAACCACTGGCAGGAGAGAGAGCAGGGCCCAGCTCTGACCTTGGCCTGTCCCTGTCACCCTCAGTCCTCAGGAGAGCAGAGAGTAAGTATCACCCGGCCCCCAAACTCTAGTATTGAGGGGAGATGTCAAAAAGAATTCAACCCAACACTCTCAGAGCATTAGGTAGTCTGGCCAGACTTACCCATGCAAAATTAAAAGAGATGGCATGGAAGCTACACCAACATACTAGATTCTAAAAAGAACAAGAAGAAGGAGATGGCAGAGTAGGGGAAGGAAGAGAAGAAAAAGAAACAAGAAACACAAATCCAGGCTGGAAGACATCACTGTCCCAGGTATAGAAAAAAACCTCCTGAAAGTGAGTACTTCACATTATAGAACCCATAAGAATATTTACTATTTAATTAATTTAATTAATTCAACTATTACTTAATTATATTGATTTAATCATAAATTATATTGATTTAGTATATAATTAGTTTAAAAATATTTAATATGTTTTTGAAATTTAATAAAACAAGAACCCAAGGATGAGGTGATTGATCAACTAAAGGAAATGAAAAAGAAATTCAGAGCTAAGGAAAAAAATTAAGGATAAAAACAAGAGCTTTATGGAACTCTTAAATAAGATAGAAACATCAAGGAAGCTAAAAAGTTTTCTGGCTCAGAGGAGAAGCTTGAGATAATTACAGTAAACATGGAGAAAAATGATAAAGCAATTAAAGCAGTTAGGATGTTGAAGTATGGGGGACAAATGCAAATTATCCAACGTAAGGAAAACTGGTGTTGAATTTCAGGTCAAGATGTTGAACACAAGGTGAACCTCCCCCTACTGCATTGCAAATGCATAGAAAAGCTTTGCAACATTTAAAAACATATTTTAAAATGACATCTCCAAGCACCAAGCAAAAAAAGGGAAATCTCCAGGGACAGAGTAGGAACAAAGGCATATGGGCATACCTCGGAGATATTTCCAGTTCAATGCCAGATTACTGCAATAAAATGAATATTGCAGTGAAGCAAGTCACATGAATTTTTTGGTTTCCCAGTGCATATAAAAGTTATGTTTACACTATACTGTGGTCTATTAAGTATGCAATAGCATATGTCTTAACAATATGCAAACTTTGATTTAAAAATATTTTATTGCTAAACAATGCTAATGAAGGGAGTGCGTGCTGTTGGAAAAATGGCGCTGATAGACTTGCTTGATGCAGAGTTTTCACAAACTTTCAATTTGTAAAAAAATACAATATGTGCGAAGTGCAATAAAATGAAGTTCAGTAAAATAAGATACGCCTGTAAATGGGAGCTAAAGCCGCAAGGTCCACAGGGGACTTGGACTGGATGGGTTGTGGATGGGGTTTCGATGAGTCATGAGTCCCATATGCAGCAGGAAGTCATGAGTCCAGGAGGCAGGACCACCCCACCCATCCACAAAGAGGGCCAGCCTAAGGGTGTGGATGAACACAAGCCATCTGCCTAGCTATGGGTGGAAACAGTCAATAGTCCTGGTCCACTAGCCTAAGACTCGATCTGGAGTCAGTGCTCTATCACATAGGTCAACACTGAAACCTCCCTTGCTGGAATCCTCCCCGAACCCAGAGCACACAGCAGAAAAGTCCCCAGAAAGATGACTCCCATAGAAGGTGAGCTCACAGACAAAACTTAAACAATCTATAAGGAAGACCAACTAAACTGAAGACAGTTTTCAGACCCCCTCAAGATAATTTACATTTATGGAATTAGAGATAACAGACAATCTTGAAGAGATGTTAAAGAAAAATGTATATATGAAACTTCAGAGAACTAAACAAATGAATATAGCCATCATAAATAAGAACAGGTGGTTATCAAATGAAAATAGGCAAATATTTTACAAAGCATAAATATTAGAAATTAATCATGCAGTTATTGAGATAACTGGACGTAGTCTTATTTGCGTTTTATAGGGGTATGTGTGTATTTGATATACAAACATTCACATGTACATACATAGAAAAAGATTTGGAAGAATATATATCAAGTTTTAAATAGTGGCTAACTCTGAGAATGGAACCAGGGATGTTTTTTATTTTCTTCTTTTTGTCTACCTGTATCTTCTTCTTTTTCCTTTTTTATGGTAAAAATTTAATGTCTTTATTAAAAGAAAAAATTTGGACCAGGCACAGTGGCTCATGCAGTGGCTCACACCTGCAATCCCAACACTTTGGGAGACCAAGCCAAGACTATTGCTTCAGGCCAGGAGTTTGAGACCAGCCTGGGCAACATAGTGAGACTCTGACTCCATAAAAAATTTAAGAGAATTAGGTGGACACATTGGCTGGTGCCTATAGTCCTGGCTACTCAGGAGGCTGAGGCAGGAGGATCACTTTAGCCCAGGAGTTCAAGGCTACAGTGAGCTATGATCACATCAGTACACTCCAGCCTGGGCAACAGAGTGAGACATTGTCTCTTAAAAAAAAAAAAAAAAAGAACACTAAAAGAAAAAAATCATTAAGAGATATATTTCAATTTTAAAAGGATGCAGAATTGGCAGCACTCTGGCTCAGCCAGTGTCACCAGGTATAAAATAATCATGAATTAAACCACAGGATATTAACAAAATTTTATCATATTACATGAAAAGAGTTCAATAAATTTTTAACAAATGTTTAGAGCATACTTTGGATTGTCTGACTTTATTTAGGCTAAATGTCATACCCAAAGTCATTCCCTTCCAAGAGAGCTAGGCAGTCATCCTCCAGAGTGGCTACAGCTGAGATCCACTGAGAGGCCCCTGCAAGTGCAGAGAAGGGAGACGTGCCATGTATTCAGGCTCTGTGGCAGAGAAATCAGGCAGTAGGTTTGAATATGAGCTGCACATCAAAAGTCACAAGGGCAGGTGCTTGAAATTCCAGGCACTGACTGGGGCTCAAACTGCTTCTCGGTGGTGTCTTCTGGGTGAGAAGAAACATCGTTATTTATTTAACGATGGGTAATGATTCTCTTGAGCAACACCAGTAAGGCCACCAGTGGTAAATTAAAATTATTTGTTTTAGGCCATTTGCTTATTGAAGCAAATGGCCTAAAACAAATAATTTCTAACCCTAATGTTATGTTTTCTCAGCCACAGAATTTGAAAGGACTGAGTCACAACTGCAGTGTGAATAGAAATCCCTGTGAGTCCACATGGCTTGGTCCTCCTCCGAGGGGCTCTGGTGTCTCATCAACACCTCCATAGCTGATAAAGCCTTCCTGGACTTCTCCTTAGGGCTATTCTCCTCTGTGCTCCAATGGGATCAGCAGGAGGTTTTGCAGGAGTGCCAACCTGGCTGTCACCAAGGCCAATGTTGCCAACTCCATATATCACTGCTGGTGTTGGCCATTAGCGACACAGCTCCTGGGGTTTTGTAGTCACTGTCGCTGCCCAGTGAGGACATTACCACTTACTGTATCTGACCATGGCCTCCATTCCCCCGTATTGTGCCCCTGTGCCAATTAGACCAAAGAGTGCCCTTCTTCAAGACATTGGACTTCCTCTATTGGAAAATCATCAAGATATTCTGATTTTGTTGGGATGTACCACTGGGCTGCCATTTGCTGGAATATTTTGTGTTTGTTGTCCATTATGTGAATGTGTTTCCCTGGATGTGGTAGAGCACAGCCTGCATAGCCTTCCAATCACCTGCTGAGCTGGGAGAGCTGTCTCCCCTGATCAGTAGTCACAGCTTGTTCATAAGGCTCCAAAGGACCACTCCTATTCTTTCCATTTCCTTATGGCCTCCTGGCTCCCTCCACCCAGGCTGAGTCAGAAGTCATGAACCATCAACCATCATCCACCACCCAGGGGTACATTCAAGAAACTCCTCCCATCAATTTCAAACCATAGCCTTCTACAGTGGAATGACTTTTTGCCCATCCAGGCATACTCTTCAGGGACCAAGGTCACCTTTGTCTTTATTTTTTCCCCTAGGCATGTAAATCTGCTCTGCTAGGGTCCTGCAACCAGTCCTTAAAGTTCTCTTCATTTCTTCAAGGAGTCCTAGCGGGTTGTCACATAAAGTGGACACCTGGAATCCCATTTGGGTATGCCAACATTTATCTCTTCCCTCAATCACAACTGGGGTCCCAGCCATACAATTGTGACTTGTCAGGCACACCTTAGCCTTGGCAAGTCAATCTTGGCCTGCTTCTCTCAAAGAGTCCACTTCCATCATGAGTCACCTGTTGTTTCTTATTATTCATTCATGACAGGTGATATTTAACAACCAAAGTCAAGCCAACCTGTATAAGATGTTTGAACTAAACCAAGAAGTTTCTCCCTGCACATTTATACTGGGTTCAATTTCTTAGGAAAATAGCACCTTAAAGAAGTAGACATCAGTCAGTGTTTACTAAGTTTTCTATGAACAAAGCTCTACGATAGATGCAGAAGGGGCCTCTAAGATGGTCTCCACTGCTCCGTAGGAATTCCATTCAAATCTGATTAATATGTTGGATTAATTAACATGTTGGATTGGACCTGGAGTAAGTGCAGACTCCACAAATTAAGGTTCAGTCCCATAAGACTTCCCCCACTTCAGATGCCAGCAGCAAGTGCCAGGCAGTCACCAGCACTTCTGACCAACCAGCTATAATTCAGGAGTTCCCACAACCCTCTCCTTAGGTTGGATAATTTGCCACAACGACTCAGAATTTAGGAAAGCACTTCACTTACTATGACCACTTTATCATAAAAGATACAACTCAGGAACAGGGAAATGGAAGAGATGCACAGGACAAGGTATTGGGATGGGAGGGAGTGCTTCTGGGCAGGCCACCCTCCCAGTACCTTGATGTGTTCACCAACCCAGCAGCTCTCTGAACCTCATTGTTTTTAAGGGAGGTCCTATTACTAGGCATGATTGATTAAATCATTGGTCATTGGTGATTATCTCCATCTCCAGCAACTCTCTCCTCCCAGGAGGTAAGGAGGGGAGCTGAAAGTTCCAACTCTCTCATCCTGCCTGGGTCTTTCTGGTGACCTGAAGCTATCTAGGAGCCCCCAGCCACCAGTCATCTCATTAGCATACAAAAGATACTCTTATCTCTGAGGACAAAGACCCCGTATACATTTATCACAGAGGATAGACAGGTCCCTTCATAGGGAAAGTTTTCAGTTTAGTTTAGAAGAGTCACCATACTTTGCTGATGGCCTGCTATAGTCCCAGTCTACACACATTGTCCCAGTGTAATTATTATTCCCACCCCTGTTCACGGGTTGGAGGCTAAAAGTTATACAGTCCCCCTAGAGAAAAGGCACATTCATATGACAAGAGAACTTGGAAATCCAGAGTAGAACATAGTAGTGCCATCAAGTGTTGAGTAAAGGATCGTCCCCAAATCCATGAGGCTGGCTAGAGATGACTGGAACCAATATCTAAGGATCCTTTTCTTACCAGGCCCTTCACACGCCTCTCCCAGCAGGGAAAATGAGGGTTGTGGAGAGGGAGCGAGGGCACAGGGTTAGAGCCAACACTGTTATGGTTTGGATATTTGACCCCTGCAAGCCTCATGTTGAAATTTGACCCCCAGTGCTGGAGCTGGGGCCTAAGGGGAGGTGTTTGGGTCATGAGGGTGGATGCTTCATGAATGGCTTGGTGCCTTTCCGTGGTAATGAGTGGGGTCTCGCTCTATTATAATAGTTCCTGAGAGAGATGGCTGTTAAAAAGAGTCTGCCACCTCCCTCCCCTCCTCCTGCTTTTTCTCTCTCACCATGTCATCTCTATATGCCAGCTCCCCTTCCCCTTGCACCATGAGTGGACACGGCCTGAAGCCCTCACCAGAAGCAGATGCTGGCGCCATGCTCCTCATACGGCCTGCAGAACCCTGAGCCAGATAAACCTCATTTCTTTATAAGTTACCCAGCCTCAGGTGTTCCTTTACCGCAACACAGAAGAAAAAAGACAAGTACATCCCAAGAAAGTCTGCTTTCATAGTTTATCAGTAAAGACAAATAAAAGGTTAAAAAACAATTTTTAAAGAGGGTACTAGAGAGAGAATTATGGACTTTAAACCTACAAAGATCTGAAGACCTGCTTGTTATCTACACATACCGTAGGTTCTGAGTGCTGAGTGAAAAATAGCTCAGGTCACAGTGTGTGTGTGTGTGTGTGTGTGTGTGTGAGAGAGACAGAGAGACAGAGAGAGAGAGAGAGAGAGAGAGAGAGAGAGAGAGACTCTATGTCTATCTGCATTTCATTTAGGGGTTCATCTGGGGACATTGCTGTGCCTCACTGCCCCTCCCCAGGCATTTCCACCCACCGGCACTATCCTTCTCTGCTCCCATGCGCCATGTTCCCCATCCTCATTACTGAGGATATCCCTTGTACAAAGGCAAAGGTTAAGGCTCTTTTATCCCAATGTCTTACTGTCTTTGTCTGAAGTAACACCCACTCATCAGCAGCAATATAATCTTAATTCCCAGGAAGACTTACCCAAATGGCCCCCTCCCTCCTCTGCTCACTCTGCCGTCTGGGCCACAGCCTCCTCCCCCTCACACCAAAGCCTGGATGACGCCATCTCCTTGGTGAGGGACGAGGAGGCTCTCCCGAGGGAAGGGGCTAATGGGACATCTGGCTTAGCTGCCCATGTTCAGTTCAATTATTTACCCTTCCTGTGGCTGACCCCACTAACCACACCTAGAGATGTCCCCAGAGCACACTGTAGATGAAGGGTTTTCCTCTGCGTGTTCTCATGTCTAATTCAAGTAGATTCTGGAAGCCTTGGCAGGGCAGCATGACAGAGCCAAATTCTGAGACTCCATGACTTTCCCTGGGATTGACAGAGGGGAACAGAGAGGGAACCCCCACAGGCCTAGGTGGGGAAATTGATAAATACAGGTACACTTGCAACAGCCTAGTCACAGACATCCTTCTGCATCCTGTCAAAGAATAATTTTCAAAATGTCAAAAACATGATTCTTAAGGGATGGCATGAGGGAAGTTCCTGGGGGATGATGGACCTGTTCTGTAGTCTAACTGTGGTAGTGGTTATATGGCTCTATATATGGGTTAGAATTCATAGAACTGTATATGAAAAAAAGTCAATTTTGCTATATGTTAATTTTTTAATTTAAATTTTAAAATATGGCTTTCATACAAACATAGAATGAACACATATCAAAAATGTATTTAACTTCATAGTGAAGTCGACCTGAAATAAAAAGTATTTAACTAATGAGGGCATGGAGGGCATGCACATGTAGTCCCAACAACTCGAGAGGCTGAGGCAGGAGGATCACTTGAGCCCAGGAGTTCAAGGCTGCAGTGAGCTATGATAACAACCCTGCACTCTAGCCTGGATGACAGAGCGAGATCCAGTCTCTTAAAAAAAAAAGCATTTCTCTGGTAGGCTGAGGTGGGTGGATCGCTCAAGGTCAGGAGTTTGAAACCAGCCTGAGCAAGAGCGAGACCCTGTCTCTACTAAAAATAGAAAGAAATTAATTGGACAACTAAAAATATATAGAAAAAATTAGCCAGGCATGGTGGCGTGTGCCTGTAGTCTCAGCTACTCGGGAGGCTGATCGC